>JAVHLU010000724.1:0-48001 GCA_036785755.1 Colletotrichum ledebouriae | reverse complement strand
TTAGCCTTAATATAATTAATAAAACCCGCTCCTTTATTAACTACTCCGCTATATATAGAGAGCGTATTATTAGTATAGCCCTTAAGAGGGCTTATCTTAATACCCCTATAGGGGACTCTATAAGGCGCGATAGTATTAGAGCTAAGTAAGTAAACTTAGTAGCGGAAGTTCGGCAGGTTATTATATACCCTATAGAGTAGCCCTTCTTCAAGTAAGTCCTCTATATTACTAAGGTAGAGGTAGCCTAGGTAGCGAATATCGGTAAGTACGGCTTATGCTAACTGCTTTAATATAGAGAGAGCGTTACTAATAATAGCATAGCTGCTAGCGGACGAAGCGGTAATAGAGGCGGTATTTAATAGCAGCGCGGGTAGTGCGCAAGAGGAAAAGTCGATAGTTTCGTAGTTTAAATAATTAAAAACCACGTTATTATTAATATAAAGTTGAAGATCGTGAGGCTATCTAGTAGGGTATGTATAAGTATAGCTGTAGTTAGGAAAGGATCACGTGACTAAAGGCTATGTATTATCAGGAGGCGCGGAGTTAGAAGGTCTATTGCACTTGAGCAGGTAAAATCACTATGCAGTGGCCAGAGGCCGTTATATCTATCTTTATACTTAGTAATTATAGCTTTAGTAGCGTTATAGATTATTCTATCCTAATTAGGCTAGTTCTAATAAAGGAAGGCTTTATAAATAGCTACTTTCCTATTTACTCTTTTACTATATAGCTTAAGGGTAAGAGTATAGCTAGTCTACGAATTATTATACTAAATCTAAGGCTTATCTTATTTATCCTACTTCTACTACTTAACTTATTCCTTAGGGGTATCTAGTAATATAGCGTCTTAAGTATCTTCCTTATTATCTAGGAGCTTTATAACTCTCTAAGTAATTTAAATAGGAGGGTGTTAAATTATAAGTAGGTCTACTATTGAGGGAGCCTAGTAATAATAAGTATATAAGGTTCTATATAATACCCTCTAGTTTTCCCTCTTCTTATAGCTATAATATCTTCTACTAGGTTAATATACTAGTTTTTTACCTTAAAGCTAAAGAATACTATATCTATAAAGTTATATAATTAAGTAGTATCTTTTAATAAATTCGTAAAGCTAATAGATAGTTTAGGGTATGTCTTATTATAACTAATAACTCTTATTACCTCCTCTAGAAGCTTTAGCTACTACTTTTCTACTAACTTACTCGTAGTAACTATATAGTATATAAAGGTAGCCTTATTAATTAGGATATACTTTAAAATCGTCTAACTATTAGTTAATTTATAGTTATAGCCTTTATTAATAATACCCGTCTTAACCTTAGTACTTATATCTAGGGTGCTAATAAAGTAGTAGGGCGATATATAGTAGCAGACCCTATTCTAGCTAGCCTCGAGATACTTAATATAGCTAATAACGATATAGTTAATAGCGTTATAAAGCTAGCAGGCCCCTATAGCCTAGAAGGGTATATACTATAGTAATCTATCTTCCTAGAAGCTTCTATAGCCTCCTCTTACTCAACTTATTCTAAATCCCTAGTATTATTAGTATCCTCCTTAGTAGTCCCTATATCTAGCTTATAAGTAGAAGTATTATTATTATTAGTATTAAGTCTATAAATAGTCCTATAATTATTATTTATAAGGTTTAGTAGCTTCTATAATACTTAGATTAAAAGTATTATCTCCTTAGCTAGTAACTCTCTTAATAAGGGTTAAGATATCTATCTTATAATTAGCCCTATTAATATTTAGGGTCCTAAAGTTCTCTATAAGAGAGTTAATAATTAAGCTAGTAATCGAGGCTATAGAGGGTTCCTTAGCTTTAGCCCTCTACTTTATTAGAATTATCTTTATAGGGATATAAAGCGTTATTATTAGCTTAGGCCTAATGAGGCTAGATAACTATTAAAGTTCCTAGTAGGTAGTAGACTATTTAATTAGGGCGTCTTCTACTATAACTTACTACTTTAAAATAACCTTAGTAAGCTAGTAGCTAAGACTTTAGGCTATAGCTCTTATAGCCCTCTCTAAGAAATAGCAATAAGTAATATAAATAAGCTTAGTATTAGTAAGTTCTAAGTCTCTATACTAGATAGCTCTCTATTAAAGCTATTAAATAGTAGTAATTAATACTATAACCTAGGAAAGGTTATTATCCTTAATATAAGATCCTATAACTAGGTTCTAAAGGTCTTTATTAGGATCTTAATAAGACTTTAGGTCTACGAATCCGAATTAGTATAGAAGTCTCTCCTTAGCTTCCTTCTAGGTCTTAGCTTTACTAATATAAGATTTCACTATATCTTAATAGTTACTAGAGCTATATATATAGACCTCGTTCTTTATATCTTTATTAGTCTTATAGTGAAGCTTTAAAAAGCTCTTATAGTTAGTAATGAAGTCGGAGATATTAGTTCTAATAAACTTAGGCGCTCTAGTTAAATAGGGAGTTATTATTATAATAATAGGATATCTTATAAGGAGATCTATAAGGGCTATAATATCCTCATTAATATAACTTCTTTTAGGGGAACGTAGAGTGCTTAAGGGTATTACTCCTATCCTAGAAGTAGGATTTATAAACCTATCTATATTATTATTAGAAGCTAGCTACCCTATAGCATAAGGTTATATCTTACTAAATAAAGCTCTTATAAATCTCTCTTTAGGCTATTTCCCCTTATTAGAAGAGGATCTAGTATCTAAGTTAGCTAAGGAAGAAGAAGATATAATACTTATAGGTCTATATATATTAAAGTTAATATTATATAGTTAAAGTAATAAAGTATTATAATTAATAGAGTAAAGTTATTATTATAATACCTTCTAAATAGAAAGATAAAGTAAGTAGGTATAACTTTCTTTAAATAAAACGAAAAAGGAAATAATATAAACTAAATAACTAAATAAATATAGGAAAGGTCTAGTAACCTCGATCTTATTACTCTAAGCTATTATAAATCTATTTTAAGTCTTATTACTTAATATAGAAGGGTCTTCCTAATAACGCTCTTATTTTAGAAGAATTAGTAGCTTCTCTATATTAATATCTCTCTAAAGTTAGTATATTACTCTTAGTACTTAGGGCTATAATAGTAAGGGGTTTATTAGTCTCTAGTTACTAATCTAGTTAATCTCGCTATACTCGTTAGCTTAGTAAGACTACTAATCTCTATATTAGTATTATATATAGGTATCTTAGCTATATTAGCTATAACTCGCTAGTTAAATAATAGCGGTTTTTATAATATATAAATAGGTAAGGAAAGGGATATACTCGCTAGAACCTACTAATAGTATATAAAAAAAAAGGGAGAAAGGGAGGATTCTAGGGTCTATATCGTTCCTACCTTAATTCTATAAGAAAGCATAGCTATTACTATTCCCTTAGAACTAAGGTAAGTCTATAAATATCTTCCTCTCTTTAAACTACGCTTTTATCGTTATTTATATCGTTATTATTTATTACTTATAAATTTCTTAAGTTATTAATATATTTAAAGTAGATTAATTATATATATATATATATTAATAGCGGGGATATATAGATATAGCGAAGGCACCTAACTCTCTAAGAAGCTTATAAAAGCTATTAAAAAGAGCAAAAGAATCCGCCTCTAGGTATTATTAGGAAAGGGCTAGAACTAAAGGGAACTAGAAAGATAATAAATAATATAGCTCTACTTATAAATAAGTAAGAATATTAAGAGTAAGCTTAAAAGAAATATAGAATAATTTATAGATCTAATCTAAAGAGATTATCTTAATTAGGCGCGGATTTACTAAGATATTACTAAAAAATAAGATATAGGGTTATTAAAGTACTAATAGTAATAATAATAATACTATCTTTTCCTCTACTACGCTCCTCTCCTCTACGCTCTACTCTATAGTCTCCCTATAATAGGTCCGTGCGCTAAGGGAGTTTTCTAAAAGTTGCGTAGCTAAGTCTATCCTATCCTATCCCACTAGCTAGGGTATTAATACTCTTTATGAGGAAGCTAGGTAAAGAGATTTAATTTTATATTAATTATAAAGCCCTTAATATAATTACTAAGAGAAACTACTACCCCCTCTTATTAATTTCTAAGATACTATACTAGATAGGTATAGCCAAGTAATATATTAAGGTAGATATAATAGTAGCCTTCTATAAGTTAAAGGTAATAAAGAGGTATTAAGAGAGAATTATATTTTATACAAAGTATAGATTATTTAAGTAAGTACTTTACTTATTTAGCCTAACTAGTACCCCTACTAGCTTATAGTGATATATTAATAATACCTTATAATACTTCCGAGATAGCTTTATTATTACTTATATTAATAATATATTAATCTACTGTAATAAAATAAAGGAGGATTATAAGAGGAAGGTCTAGGAGGTCCTCTAGAGGTTAGTAAATACTAAGCTAAGTCTTAATCCTATAAGGTATAAGTTCTCAATAATAGGAGTTAAGTATATAGGGTTTATTATAACTATAAGAGAGCGCTTCTCTTATAATCCTAAGAAACTCTACGTAATTACTAAGTAGTTACCCCTTACCTCCCTAAAAGGTATCTAAGGCTTCTTAGGGTTTATAAACTATTATAATGTATTTATATTAAAATATAGAGATACTATTAAGCCACTTCTAAAGCTTATAAAAAAGGATATAATATTTCAATAGGGGGATAACTAGAAATAAGCCTTCTCCTAGCTGAAGTAGCTCTTTAGTACCTAGCTAATACTCTACGAATTTAACTTAGAAAATAAAACTATTATTAAGAGTAATTATTTAGGATTTACATTAAGAGGGGTACTTTCCTAAACTAGCCTAGAGAGTACTAGGCGCCCTATAGTATTCTACTTATAGAAGCCCTTATTTATAAAGTATAACTACTCTATTCATAATAAAGAGCTCCTATTAGTTCTTTCTTACTTATATATGTAAAGAGTAGACCTATATGATATAGCCTCTTTTGAAGTATTATTAACCTACGAGGAGCTCAAATAGTTTATAAGGAAGTAGCGTCTTATAGAGCGCTAGAGCTAGTAAGGAGAGCTATTTTAATATAACTGTATTATGAAATACTACCCTAATAAGGAAGTAATAGCCCCTAATACCCTATCTTAGAGAGAATAAGATATATTATAAGGATAGGATCATAAGTTAAAACAAGGGAGGATTTTATAGCTAATACTAAACTACGCCTACTCTTATAGGGACCTTATAGCTAGCCCCCTCGTAAGGAGAAGTTAGAAGGGTTATACTAATATCCTAAATACTAGAGTCTTTAATAATAACTCTAAACTACAAGCGCTATAGCTATAAACAAGGATATAATTAATAAGGCTATATATTACATGGTTACTTATTAGCTTTCAAGCTTTCTATTAGATATAAAGGCCAAGGTTTAAATTAGTAAGTATAATTGAGCTCGGAATTACGCCGCAGCCCCTTCGCAAAAAGACTATAACAAATTCACCTAGTTTATAGGTATAATTTAGGAAATATTATATAGGTATTCTAACCTATACCCTCTACTAGTTAAGGAAAATAATATAAGAACCCTATACGTTCCTACTACTTATAAGTAAACCCTTATATAAAGTTAGATAAGCGCCGCACTAGGGCTAATTAAATTAGAGCTAAACGGGCTACTAAGGCTCTCGTGGTAACGCCCTCGCTAAACCTTCTAATAAGGTGCTATAAAAGCTACTATATAAGATAACTTCTTAACCCAAAAGGTCGACCTTTCAGCAAGGTGCTAAAGGTGCTGCGAACGCCACTATACGAGAGGTAACTCCTTAACCAAAGAGTAAGTATAATATTAATAATTAGAGGAGGCTAATATTTAGAGGGAGGCTATAGATACCTAATAGAGAGGATAATAATAACTTACTAGGGGAGCTCTATATAAAGATTATTTAGCAGAGCTATAACTTAAGTATAATTACCTACCTAGGATATAATAGTATGCTAGAAATAATAAGCTAGTAGTTCTACTAGCTAGGATAATTAGAGATAATATATAGATTTATAAGGAACTATAATATCTATAGAGACATATATATCTAGAAGTAAGCTAAGAGGGGTTTCTTAAAACCCCTATTATTATTTACTTAGTTATACTTAGTCCTCTTAATAGACTTTATTATAAACTTACTACTTATAAAGTATAATACTAGCTAATACTTATAGGTTATTGGAAATAAGCTAGGTAAGTTAGTAATACTAGAGGAGATAGGTACTATGGAGGTAGAAGCTTATACCTACTATGTTACTATACTATAGGTTATATCCTTTATACTACTATTATTTACCGCCTAGCTATGTATATAGACCGCTCCGGCGCGCCTACGCGCGGAGCCTCCTAGTTAGAGATTAATCTATTATAACCTAAGACATTACTATTATTCCTATAGCATACTAGGTCTTTACTTACTACTTCTAGTTCTATAGGTCCTATATAATATTATTAGTAATCGAGGGTCTAACTAGGTAAGCTACTTCTAGGCTAAATTCTACCGCCTTACTAATATAAGGAGATTATTAAGTACTATATACTACTTATAAACTAATAGTAGTATTAAGACGTAGAAGTAGGAGATATAAGCTATCCTATAGGTATTTATAACTTAAGTATAGGATAATTAGTAATATCTCTTACTTCTTACTTAGCTAGCGCTCTATAATAGAGTTGGTAATATAACTAAACTCTCGCTATTCTTCTTAAAATATAGGTATTATACTAACCCTATACTTATTATAAATAATATACTATAAGAGACCCTTTCTAAAGATATAGTAGCTACTCTCCTAGTAACTAGACTATAAGAAGTGGGACATTTTATTTAAAGAAGTATTATAATAGCTTAGTAATATAGCGAGAAGAATATAAACTAGTATAGGATACCTATAGAGGAGTATTAAGTAGGTAATAAGGTTTAGTTTTTAATAGCTAACTATAAGAGCCCTATGTCTAGCAAGAAGGTATTATAGGTATATTATAAATATATTATAATAAGAGTCCTAAGCTTATATATTATTAAGTTAGATATACTTACTAATATCTACCTAAGATTTTATATAGAACTCTTCTAGAGAGTGCTAGAGGACCCCCTACTTACCTAGAGAAGAATAAATCCCTCGCTACTACTAATTATAGCTAATAATAGTGAGCTTACGTAGTATATATAGGAGATATATATACTATAATAGAAGGTAGTTAGGCGAGAATAGAGGCGCGAGGTCCTAGTTAAAAAAAAGGGGTATATAGAGCCTACCTAGGAACTTACAGAAGCTATAATAAAGATTATAGTAGTAGATAGGTATAAAGCCCTATATAGGCTAGTTATACATAGTAATAATAACCTAGCTTATACCTAGGGGAGGAGTAGCTAAGAGGGGGGATAGTATTATAAGCTGTACCTAGGTTAAGCCTACCTAGGCTTCTACTTAGGTTTACTACCTTAGGGAACTAACTAGGGCTTACTTAGGGCGTACTTAGTAATCCCCTATAGACTAGTGAAATCTCTACTAGATAGGAAAACTTCCCCTTTTTCTCTCTAGCTTAAATAAATAGTATTATAGCGACCCCTTATTAAGCAAACTTAGGTCTAACCCCTCGCAAAGATATTTTAAAACGTAGCTACTAAATTGCTTATTTAGTAAGGTTATAGTCGGATTACTAAGTAGTCCGTGCACTATTTTTTATATATTTATAGCTATAGATATAACGATTATATATATCTAGGCTATTAATATTATTAGAATTTATATACATTTTTGAAGGATTTATTCCCTAAAGAAATTATAGTTATAATTATTATTTTATATTTTATATTTATTTATATATTATTTAAGAGATATCATTTAGATATAGAACTATTAAGCTCGGAATTACGCCGCAGCCCCTTCGTAAAAAGACTATAACAAATTCACCTAGTTTGCAGGCATAATTCGGGAAATACTATATAGGTACTTTAACCTATACCCTCTACTAATTAAAGAAAATAATATAGGAACTCTATACGTTCCTACTACTTATAAGTAAACCCTCTAAATATTATAAAGTCGGACGCGCGCCGCACTAGGGCTAATTATATTAGAGCTAAACGGGCTACTAAGGCTCTCGTGGCCTAGAAATACTATCGCTAAACCTTCTAGTAAGGTAAAAGCTACTATATAAGATAACTTCTTAACCTAAAAGGTCGACCTTTTAATAAGGTACTAAAGGTATTATAAACGCTATTATATAAGAGGTAACTCCTTAACTAAAGAGGTCTTTCCTAAGAGGTTCTTATAGCTAGAAGTATAAGAAGCTCTACTACTATAAGCAGGGCCTTATGCCTCTCCCTCTTCCTTATCCCTATAACCTATAATAAATCCTTAATTATATTAGTACGAGACCTTATATATAAAAACGCTAAGCCCGCGAGAGGTATACCCTTTAATACTAATAATATATAAGAGCTTGCTAGAGAGTTTAGTATTAATATAATTAATAAAACCTACTCCTTCTTTAACTACTCTATTATATATAGAGAGTATATTATTAATATAACCCTTAAGAGGGCTCTTATTAATACCCCTAGAGGGGATACTCGCTATTATATTATAGCTAAGTAAGTAGACTTAATAATAGAAGCTAAGTAGGTCGTTATATACCCTATAGAGTAGCCCTTCTTTAAGCAGGTCCTCCGTACTATTAAAGTAGAGGTAGCCTAGGCCCCTTAGGGGTTAGTAAGTATAGCTTATACCGAATAGAGAGAGTATTACTAATAATAGCATAGCTAGCGGACAAAGCGGTAATAGAGGTAGTATTAGTAGCGCGGGTAGTGCGCGAGAGGAAAAGTTAAGAGTTTTATAGTCTATTGAATAATTAAAAACCACGTTATTATTAATATAAAGTTAAAGATCGTAAGGCTATAGGCACGTATACGTATAGCTATAGTTAGGAAAGGATTATATAACCAAAGGCTATGTATTATTAGGAGGCGCGGAGTTAGAAGGTCTATTACACTTAAGCAGGTAAAATCACTATGCAGTGGCCAGAGGCCTAGATATAGAACTATATACACTATTGGTATTTTTATAAGTTGATTTAACCTTTATAAGCGTATAATAGAAATTATCAAGATATGACTTTAGTATTCTTATACCCCCCTATAAGGTATATATCTATTTATATATAGCTTATTTTTTATATTATTCTAGGGATATTCGCCCACCTACACACACGTAGTAGGTAGGACTCCTACTCGCCTAGTAGGCTGAATCTAACTCTAGACCTATAGCCCGGGTTAGAATAACTAGGACCTAGCAAGTAGTTATATAACCTATTATATAAGCTACCTTATTAGCTTCTTATATTATTCCTACCTCGCTAGCTACCTTCTAACCTACCTTAATATTATTATTAATTTAGACTTTAATATTATACTTACCCCAGCTCTCTTTCAGTACTAGTATATATAAGACTAATACTAATTAGTAGTTCACTTTACTATACTACTATAACTATAGATTAGTAATAGGATAGGATAAGATAGACTTAGCTGCGTAGCTTTCAAATAGCTCCCTTAGCGCATAGGCCTATTATAGGAGGACTATAGAGTAGAGCGTAGAGGAGGGAGGAGTAGTAGACCTTAGTATTATATATATATATTATTAATATTAGTACCTTAATAATCCTATACCTCGTTGTTTAATATTTCCTTAGTAAGTTTATACCTAATCTAGATAATCTGTTTTAATTATATCCATAAATTGCTTTATATATCTTTTAAGCTTAGTTTTAATTTTTTTACTTATTTAAAAGTAGAGTTATATTATTTATTATCTTTCTAGTTCCTATTAGTTCTAGCCCTTTCTAATAATACCTAGAGATAGATTCTTTTACTCTTTTTAATACCTTTTATAAGCTTCTTAATAGGTTGGGTACCTTCGCTATATCTATATATCCCCGCCACTTATATATATATATATATATATATATAAATATAATCTACTTCAAATGCGATAATAAGCCTGAAAGATGTACAAATAAGAGGTAATAATGATATAATTAAGAATAAATATAGTTTAAAAGAGAGGAAGATATTTATAGATATACCTTAGTTCTCAGGGAAAAGTAATAGCTATGCTTTCTGTTAGAATTAAGGTAGGAATAATATAGACCCTAAAACCCTTCCTTTCCCGCTTCCTAGTACTATTAGTAGGTTCTAGCGAGTATAACCCTTTTTCTTTATCCCTTATATATTATTATACCTACTATTATTTAACTAGCGAGTAATAGCTAAGGTAGCTAGGATAGCTATATATATAACTAATGTAGCTATTAGTAGTCTTATTAAGCTAATAAGTATAGCGAGATTAACTAGATTAGTAAGTAAAGACTAATAAACCCCTTACAATTATAGCCCTAAGTACTAAGAGTAATATACTAACTTTTAAGAGATATTAATATAATCAAGCTATAAACTCTTCTAATATAGGACCGTTATTAGGAAGACCTTTTTATGTTAAGCAATAAGACTTAAACTAGATCTATAAGAGCTTGAGCTCGGAATTACGCCGCAGCCCCTTCGCAAAAAGACTATAACAAATTCACCTAGTTCGCAGGCATAATTTAGGAAATACTATATAGGTATTTTAACCTATACCCTCTACTAGTTAAGGAAAATAATATAGGAACCCTATATATTCCTACTACTTATAAGTAAACCCTTATATAAAGTTAGATACGCGCCGTACTAGGGCTAATTATATTAGAGCCGAATAGGCTACTAAGGCTCTCGTGCTAACACCCTTGCTAAACCTTCTAGCAAGGTGCTGCGAAAGCCACTATATGAGATAACTCCTTAACCCAAAAGGTCGACCTTCTAGCAAGGTGCTAAAGGTGCTGCGAAAGCTACTATATCTATAAGAGCTTAGAGTAATAAGATCGAGGTTACTAGATATTTCTTATATTTATTCAGTTTATTTAGTTTATATTATTTCCTTTTTTTCTTTCTTCAAAAGAAGTTATAACTACTTAGTTTATCTTTCTATTTCAAAGATATTATAATAATAACTTTATTTTATTAAGTAGAAGACCTTATTAACTTAATTATATATTATTAACCTTAATATTTATAAACCTATAAGTATTATATCTTTTTTTTCCTTAGCTAATTTAGATATTAGATCCTCTTCTAATAAGGGGAAATAGCTTAAAGAGAGATTTATAAGAGCCTTATTTAAAATTTTATAACTTTATACTATAAGCTAGCTACCCTTTAATAATAATATAATTAGATTTATAAATCTTACCTTGGGGATAGGAATAATACCTTCGAGTACTCTATATTCCCCTAAAGGACCGTATACTAATTAAGATATTATAGACCTTATAAATCTTATTATAAGACGTCTTATTATTATGGTAATAGCTCCCTACTCTATTAGAGCGCCTAGATTTATTAGTACTAATATTTCTAACTTTATTACTAATTATAAGAGCTTTTTAAAGCTTTACTATAAGACTTTTAATAATATAAAGAATAGGTTTATATATATAGCTCTAGTAACTACTAAGATATAACAAAATCCTATATTAGTAAAGCTAAGACCTAGAAGGAAGCTAAGGAGAAGCTTCTATACTAGTTCGGACTTATAAATCTAAAGTCTTAATAGAGCCTTAATAAGGATCTTTAGAACCTAGTTATAAGATCTTATATTAAGAATAATAACCCTTCTTAAGTTATCATATTAATTATTACTATTTAATAGCTTTAATAGAGGGCTACTTAGTATAGAGAGTCTAAGCTTATTATTACTAAGCTTATTTATATGACTTATTACTACTTTTTAAAGAGAGCTATAAGAGCTATAGCTTAAAGTCTTAAATATTAGCTTATCAAAAAATATCGTAAAGTATTATGTTATAATAGAAGATATTTTGATTAAATAGTCTACTACTTATTAGGAACTTTAGTGATTATCTAGCCTTATTAAGCTTCAATTAATAATAATACTTTAAGTCCTTATAAAGATAATTATAATAAAATGAAAAGCTAAAGCTAAGGGGCTCTTTATAGCCTAGACTACTAGCTTGATTTTTAACCCTCTTATAGAGAACTTTAGGACCTTAAATATAAGTAGAGCTAATTATAAGATAGATATCTTAATCCTTATTAAGAGAGTTACTAGCTAAAGGGAGAATATTTTTAATCTAAATACTATAAAACCTATTAAACCTTATAAATAATAATTTTAAACTATTTATGGATTTAATATAAATAGTAGTAGTATCCTTTTTTATAAGCTAGATACAGAGTTCATTAAGGAGGATATTCATAATACTAGGGATTTAGAAGGGGTAGAGCGAGAGGAGGCTATAGGGGGTTTTAGTAAAATAAGCTACTATAATATATACCTTTCTAGGCGATAGGAATCTACTACTTTTATAGTACTAAAAACTATATTATTATTAGCTAGGTTAAGTACCTTAAAGCTAGCTAGAACAGGGTCTACTATTATATATTCCCTTATTACTTTATTGATACCCTAGATATAAGTATTAAATTCAAAACGGGTATTATTAATAAAAGCTATAACTATAAGATAACTAATAGCTACATAATCCTAAAGTATATTCTAATTAATAAGGATATTTTTATATATTATATAGTTACTATAAGTAAGTTAGTAGAAACGTAATAGCTAAAGCTCCTAAAGGAGGTTATCAGTATTATTAGTTATAACAAGGTATACCCTAAGCTATCTATTAGCTTTACGAATTCTTTAAAGATATTATATAATTATATAACTTTATAGATATAATATCTTTTAGCTTTAAGCCTAATAACTAATATATCAACTCAATAGAGCATATTACTAAAATAGAAAGAGGGAAAGCTCGAGGTTATTATATAAAGCCTTATAATACTTATAATGAAGAAACTTCCTAAATAGTAGCCCTAGTTATAATTTAAGACCCTCCTATTTAGATTACTTAGTTAGCTATAAAGCTACTTCATAATAAGGATAGAATATCCTACTTTTATTACTAGATACCCCTAATAAATAAGTTAAGTAATAAAAGTAGGATAAATAGAATAAGCCTTAGGTTTAATATAGTAATTTGTAAACTAGTTATATTCTTACCCTTAATCTATATAATAAGAGAGTAAATAGGAAGGTAGCTATCCCTTAAACCTTCTTTTATTAGAACTAGCTAGATTAGAATAGAATAGTGTATAATATTACTAAAGCTATAATTAATAAGTATAAGGATAGAAATAACCTAAAGATAGAAGAAGTCTTTATTCCTATTAATATTATACTTTTAGATTAGTTTAATAAGATAAGAGCTAGCAATAAGGAGCTATAAGAATTGATAGATTAATAGAATAATAATAAGAACTATCCAAAGGCTAAGTAAGTTTAGTAGCTATCTCTATAGACTTACTTAAGTATTTATAAACTAAGTTTATTCAATTTAATTACTATATGATTAACTCTATTTTTAGAATAGGTATTATAATAGAAAACTAGGATTCTATATTACTTTTATCACTAAGAAATATTATTATCCTAGACTTTCTTAAAACCTACTAGTAGGTTATTAAGACTCTTTATAGGCCTATAAATATACTAATTCGGGGGATTTCTAATAGCGTTTTAGCTATTAACCTTATTAGCGAAGGTTATATCAAGCGCCTAGGGTTATAAAGCAATATAACAAAAGTAAATAGGGTTCCTATATTGTTTTCCTTAACTGGTAGAGGGTATAGGTCAAAATACCTGTATAGTGTTTCCCGAATTGTGCCTGCGAACTGGGTGAATTTGTTGTAGTCTTTTTGCGAAGGGGCTGCGGCGTAATTCCGAGCTCAATATATAAATAGGTTTATAAAGCTAAAGCTAAAGTATATCTAAGTATAAGATTAATATTATTCCTTTTATAAGTATCCTCCTCTTTTTCTCTTTAGTAATAAGTAATATAATATTAGTGATAATCCTTTCTAAGAGGGGGGGGGGGGGGTATAAAAGGTTTACTAATATCCCCCCTAAGGGCTAATAACTATGATTTTAATACCCTCTTTCCCCTTCTCTTCTTCTCTTTTATCTTTAGGTTATTAATCTTATATTTATTTAGTAAAGGGGGGGGGGCTTTAGTATGATTACTAGAAGGTTAAGGATCTTATACTTTCCTAGGCTTAATAACCTTATTATAACTATTAATAGATATTAAAGTTATCTAGGCTATTATTATATTAAGTAGTAGTAAGGAGGTATACTTAAGTAAGTAAAGAGTTATTAATATAATCTCTTACTCTTATCCCTAAAGTTTAGGAATACTATCCCTAGAATTTTAAACTTTTAAACTAAGAGATAAAAGGAAGGGAAAATATAAATAGGTTTATAAATTATTAATTAAAGTAAGTTATAAAAAAAGAAACCTTATATATCCCCTAGATCTTTTATCTTAATATACTCTTTTTCTTTCTCGCTTATTATCTTAGGAATCTTAATAATTAGTTATTATCTAGCTTTTAAAGTTTGAATTACTTTCTCTAAATCTTTTCAATACTATTTTAATTATACTACTAATTATAATAAATCCCCTTCTTTCTCCTAATTACTTTCCCTAGGTATTATAAGTTCCTCCTCTTCTTCCTTAGGTATATAATTATTATACTTTTTATTCCCTAGCGCTAGGAAGACTTTTACTAGGTTTCCTTTTAAATTATATCTATAAATATCTAAATTACTTAGTTCCTAATACCCTTTAGGAGCTTAAATAAATTTATAAAGTTAATTCCTATTAAATATCTTTCTAGTAACCTTTCTACTTATTAATATTACTAATTAATATAATAGAGCGTTTAGAGCTTATAATAAGCTATAGAAGGGATCTTACTATTAGTAGTTAAGCCTTTTAATAAATAACTTCTTAATAGAACCCTTAATATTAAATACTAGTACTAAATTACCTACCTCTAGCCTCTCTTTCCTTATAATCCTCTTATATTAACTATTATAATATTCTATAGCTTTCTTAAAAACTATTAATTATCTTTTTAGCTTATTTTCTATCTTTATTAAGTTATAAGAAAGCTTATAAATATATTTAAACCTCCTCTTCCTTTATTATTACTAAATCCTAATTAAGAACCCTCTAGGTTAGTATTAGGGTTTTAATAGGAGTAATAGGTTTAAATCTATATAAAAGATAGAAAAGTCTAAAGCTAGTTAAAGTATAAACGCTTAATTAGTTTATAAATAGGGTAGTAGGAAGGTATAATTAAGGGTTAACGTCTCTCTAACCTCTAGTCTATATTAATAATATATAAGTAATAAGCTAATAACTAGTCTTAACTATACTATTAGCCCTTAGGTCATATATAGATATTACTCTCCTCCTTATACTATATTTCTTATTAAATTTAATAATAGTATCCTTATTCTCTAGCCCTCTATTAATAACGAGTTTGCTATATAGTTTATAATAATAAACGATCTCTTCTTAAGTAAACTTAGTAATCTCTACTAAAGTTATTATCTTAAGCTAGTAGGCTTTAGGCTATCCTATTAGTAGATCCCTTACCTTAACGAGGTACTACTTAACTACTTTTTATATATCTAATAAGATCCTAGTAAAGAGTAGTCCCTTTAGGGAGCTATAGGTCCTTATATTATCTATATATCGAGCTCTCCTCTTTTAGTAATTAAGGTAACTTTTTAGGGATTTACTAATCTCTATATATATACTAGCCTAGATATAGTAATTAGATAGTCTTCTAGCTATAGCTTACTTACCTTAATAACTACTCTCTTTATAAACCTTTATAATTAGCTTCTTCTACTACTTAGGATTATAAATAACTTATTATAGTATTACCTTTTAATTTATTAGTTTAGTAAAAATTAGGTAGTTCTAAGTATAATAATCTAACGCTCTAGTTATAAAGTTATAATATCTTACTAATTAAATTCCTAGAGGGTATGTCTATATTATTAAATAATAAGCGATTTATTAAGACTATATTAAATAGGTCTATAAATTATTAAGAAGTATATCCCTGATATTTATTATATTACTAATAACCTCTATATATCTTACTAGGACCTCCTCTATATATTACTTATTATTATAATATTAAGCTTAATTAAAGAAGGAACTAGTTTCTATATTTTTAAAGAAGATTTATAAATTAATCTAAGAGTTAATCTCCCCCTTAGCTTCTTTATTAATAATATTAGAAAGTCCCTGGGGTTTTTATAATAAGCTATCTATTATTATCTTCTAAGTACTATTAATATATTATACTTTAAAGTTAAATATTTAAATCTATATAATCTAATAAATAATAAGGGCTCCTAGGAGGTTTATAGCTACTCTATTAAGTTATATAACTAATATCTAAGTATTTATCTCTAAGATAAAGTATTATCTATATAAATAGTTATATACTATCTTTAAAGCCTTTAGAATACTATATAATTCCTTCTTCCTAGTATTATATAATAGCTCTAGTTTTAACTAAGTATTACTCTTAAAGCGAGAGACTACGCGCTAGTTATTAATAAATTATCCTACGACTTCGCCCTATCTTATATTACTAGTATTAACTATAAAGTAGATATCTCCTCCTTTAGGGCTATAGTCTATAGTAATAAGGATCAGGGCCCTTATAAGTATTATCTTTAAGGTATTTATAGCTATCTATTACTTATCCTCCTAGTTAAATAAGATATCCTTCTTAAGTAAGTTAATAAGTAGCTTTATAATAGTAGAGTAGTCCTTAACCTAGGATCTATAGAACGTTATAATCCTAAGGAAAGCCCTTAACTTTATTAAATTAGTATAAGTAGCCTATTTATAGATCTTAACTATCTTCGCCTCCTCTAGACGACGCCTATTAGTATTATAAATATAGCTATTAATTATTATTACTTCCTAGGCCTATTATACCTTAATTACTACTACTATATACTCTACTAGCTTTAAATTAACTAGGACCTTATTAATATTCTATAAGTATTCTAAAATAAATCTATAAATCCCTAGATAAGACTTAATCTCTTCTTTATTATATTATAAAGTCAGTCCTTTAATAGTAATATTATTAAGGAAGGCTTTATAATAGCTAGAGGTAAGGTTATATAGGATTCTAATTATAACCTATATAAACTAAGTAACTAAGTTTATTACTCCTTAAGGTAATAAATATATCTATAGTAGTCTAATAAGTAATATAAATATTATTAAGTCTCTACTTATAAGGTCTAAGGGGACTTAGTTATATCCTAAGAAGAAGTCTAGTAGTAATAATAGTTAATATATAGCGAAGTTTTCTAAAAGATCGTCTACTAAAGGGGGTAGTAATACGTCCTATATTATAACTATATTTACCTAGTTACTAAGTTAGTAAGCTTTATTATACTATCTTTCTTTTATCTAAAGAAGAATAGATTATAATAGGCTATATAACTTTACTTAAGGATTCCCTTCTTTAGTCTATCCTTTAGAATTATAAGAATATCCTGCTTTAGCTCTCTTAATATTCGGATTCCTTTCGCTTACTATACTTTATATAATACTATTTAAACTATCTATAGAGGTATAATAGAAGGGTATATAGAGCTATAATACTTAAATTCCTAGGCTAAAGCCTTCTCTCTTATAGTTAGAATAGCTAAAAGGAGCTTCTTTTCTTTAAGCTATAGGTAATTAATAGTCTTTAGGATAGCTTCTTATTAAGCTTATATAAGCCTTATTCCTTATTTAATAGTTAAAAACTTTAGTATTACTAAGCCTATAAATAGGAGGCTAGGATCTAGTATTATATTTTTCTTAGCCTTTACTTATGCTTTTAATTTCTACTCTAGGTCTCTATCTAGGGTTAAACTATCTAATATAGTATTATTAACGGGTTAAATCTTCTTATCTTTTATCTTATATATTATATTAATATCTTCTATTACTAATATAGGCGTTATTAGTATAGGTTTATAATTATTATAGGAGAAAGTAGTATTTATAGCTATAATAACTTTAATATCTCTCTAATATACTAACTTATGCTTCCTCCTAAGTACTTTCTTTTCCTAGGTTTGCGAATATAGTATTAATAATTAATACTATAGCTATTATATCCTACTATATGCCTTATATTTATAATTACTTTATAGATCTTATTAAGTTTAAGGTAACTTTATTAGAGATTATAGTCTCTAGGATTTTATTAAAAATTAATCTACACCCTTTAAAAATAGTAATAACTTCCTTATCTAGATCTAACTATTACTTAATTTTATCTAATAGGTTATAAGAGCTTTAAAAAGCTTATTAAATCGCTTTAATATTCTAGCGTACCCTTATACTCCCTAGCGTTATATCTAGCTCTTCCTTATCCTTAGTATTATTAACTTACTAATTATCTCTTATAAAGTCTAAGCTTATTATTATATTAGGTCTATTAGTAATAGCCTCTATTTCCCCTCCTCTATAGGAGATAAGAGGATATATTAATACTAAGAAGAAATAAAGTAATCTATTTTAGTAATAATTTCTAAGAAGTAAGTCGTTAAGTCTCTTATATAAAATAATAGCGGGATATTAATTTTAATATTCATAGACTAAAGGACTCTAATAATCTAGTTCTATATATAATCTAGCGTTATTTAAGTCTTTAAGATAAAAAGAGCTCCTAGTACTAAGTCCTTATTATAAGTATTTTTAGGGAAAATAATAAAGCTAATATCCTAAATCTAATTACTACTAATATAAATATTATTTATAATTATACTTATGAATTAGATCCTCTACTCTCTATTAGTAATCCCGCGGATCCCTATATTGATCTTAACTATATCGCTCTATAAGCCTAGGCGCTTAATATAACTTTCACTAATAAGGTTAAAAGTAAAGCTATTATTAATAATCCCCCTAATTAACGTATTCGCAGGGCTATAAGGGGTAATAGTAATTTACTAGTAGGTTATAATAAAGTCTAGGATAGTAATATATCTTAGTAGTAGAAGTAATACCAAATCCTAATCTTCTATTATAGAGCCTATTTTAAAAATAGGATTAATTATATAGTAGTTAAATTAAATAACCTTAGTTTATTAAGCTCGGAATTACGCCGCAGCCCCTTTGCAAAAAGACTATAACAAATTCACCTAGTTCGTAGGTATAATTCGGGAAACACTATATAGGTATTTTAACCTATACCCTCTACTAGTTAAGGAAAATAATATAGGAACCCTATACGTTCCTACTACTCGTAAGTAAACCCTCTAAATATTACCGCATAGAGTTAGATACGCGCTATACCGGGGCTAATTATATCGGAGCTAAACGGGCTACTAAGGCTCTCATAGCAACGCCCTCGCTAAACCTTCTAGCAAGGCGCTACGAAAGCTACTATATGAGATAACTCCTTAACCTAAAAGGTTAACCTTCGAGTAAGGTGCTAAAGGTAAAAGCCACTATATGAGATAACTCCTTAACCCAAAAGGTCGACCTTCTAGCAAGGTGCTGCGAACGCTACTATACGAGAGGTAACTCCTTAACTAAAGAGGTCTTTCCTAAGAGGTTCTTATAGCTAGAAGCATAAGAAGCTCTGCTGCTACGAGCAGGGCCTTATACCTCTCCCTCTTCCTTATCCCTATAACCTATAATAAATCCTTAACTATATTAGCACTAGACCCCGTATATAAAAACGCTAAGCCCGCGCGAGGCACGCCCTTTAATACTAATAACGCGCGAGAGCTTACTAGAGAGTTTAGTATTAATACGATTAATAAAACCCGCTCCTTCTTTAACTACTCTATTATATATAGAGAGCGTATCGTTAGTATAGCCCTTAAGAGGGCTCTTATTAATACCCCTAGAGGGGATACTCGCTATTATATTATAGCTAAGTAAGTAGACTTAGTAGTAGAAGTTTAGTAGGTTATTACGCACCCTATAGAGTAGCCCTTCTTCGAGCAGGTCCTCTATATTACTAAGGCAGAAGCGGCCTAGGCGGCCTAGGCGAATATTAGTAAGTATAGCTTATGCTAACTATAATATAGAGAGAGTATTGCTAATGATAGCATAGCTGCTAGCGGACGAAGCGGTAATAGAGGCGGTATTTAATAGCAGCGCGGGTAGTGCGCGAGAGGAAAAGTCGATAGTTTCGTAGTCTGCCTATACTTAAATAATAAAAAACCACGTTGTTGTCGATATGAAGTTAAAGATCGTGAGGCTATAGGCACGTATAAGTGCGGCTATGGTTAGGAAAGGATCACGTGACCGAAGGCTGTGTATTGTCAGGAGGCGCGGAGTTAGAAGGTCTGTTGCACTTAAGTAGGTAAAATCACTATGCAGTGGCCAGAGGCCTACCTTAGTTTATAAATCCTTAGGTAGGTCTATAGAGATAGTAGCTAAAGTCGCTTAGCCTTTAGAATAGTTCTTATTATTATTCTATTAATCTATTTACTCTTATAGCTCCTTATTACTAGCTCCTATCTTATTAAATTAATCTAGAAGTATAATATTAGTAGGAATAAAAACCTCTTATACCTTTAAGTTATATCTATTCTTATACTTATTAATAGTAGCTTTAGTAGTATTATAGACTATTCTATTATAGACTATTCTATTATAATTAGGCTAGTCTTAATAGAGGAAGGCTTTAGGGATAGCTACCTTCCTATTTACTCTCTTATTATATAGCTTAAGGGTAAGAGTATAGCTACTTTATAAATTACTATATTAAATCCGAGGCGTATCTTATTTATCCTACTTCTACTACTTAAATTATTCCTTAGGGGCATCTAGTAGTATATTATCTTTAGCTTCTTCCTAATTATCTTATAGCTCTTTAACTCTCTAGGTAATTTAAAGAAGAGGGTCTTAAATTATTAGTAGGTCTATTATCTAGGGAGCTTAGTAATAATAAGTATTATAAGGTTCTATATAATAACCTCTAGCTTTCCCTCTTTCTATAGTAGTAATATCTTCTACTAGATTAATATACTAGTTCTTTAGCTTAAAGGTAAAAAACGTTATATTTATAAAGTTATATAATTATATAGTATCTTTTAATAAATTCGTAAAGCTAATAGATAGTTTAGGGCGTATCGTATTATAATGAATAACTCTTATAACCTCCTCTAAAAGCTTTAGCTACTCCTTTTCTACTAACTTACTTATAATACCTATATAGTATATAAAGGTATCCTTATTAATTAGGATGTACTTTAAAACCGTCTAGCTATTAGTTAATTTATAGTTATAGCCTTTATTGATAATACCTATCTTTACCTTAGTACTTATATCAAGGGTGCTAATAAAGTAGTAGGGTAATATATAGTAATAGACCTTATTCTAGCTAGCCTCGAGATACTTAATATAGCTAATAACGATATATTTAATAGCGCTATAAAACTAGTAAGCCCCTATAGCTTAAAAAAGCACGTACTATAGTAGTTTATCTTACTAGAAGCCTCTATAGCCTCCTCTTAATCTACTTCTTCTAAATCCCTAGTATTACTAATATCCTCCTTTGTAATCTCTACATCTAGCGTATAGGTAAAAGTACTACTATTATTAGTATTAAGTTTATAAATAGTCCTAAGATTATTATTTATAAGGTTTAGTAGCTTCTATAGTATTTAAATTAAAAGTATTATCTCCTTAGCTAGTAACTCTCTTAATAAGGGTTAAGATATCTATTTTATAATTAGCCCTATTAATATTTAAGATCCTAAAGTTCTCTATAAGAGAGCTAATAATTAAGCTAGTAATCTAGGCTATAGAGGGTTTCTTAGCTTTAGCCCTCTACCTTATTAGAATTATCTTCATAGGGACTTAAAATATCATTATTAGTTTAGGTTTAATAAGGCTAGATAACTACTAAAGTTCCTAGTAGGTAGTAGACTATTTAATTAGAGCGTCTTCTACTATAACTTATTACTTTAAAATAACTTTAATAGGCTAATAGCTAAGACTTTAGGCTATAGCGCTTATAGCTCTCTCTAAAGGGTAGTAATAAGTAATATTAATAAGTAATATAAATAAGCTTAGTATTAATAAGTTCTAGGTCTCTATATTAGATAGCTCTCTATTAAAGCTATTAAATAGTAGTAATTAATGCTATAACCTAAGAAGGGTTATTATTCTTAATAGAAGATCTTATAACTAGGTTCTAAAGGTCCTTATTAGGGTCCTAATAAGACTTTAGGTTTATAAATCTAAACTAGTATAGAAGTTTCTCCTTAGCTTCTTTCTAGGTCTTAGCTTTACTAATATAAGATTTTACTATATCTTAATAGTTACTAGAGCTATATATATAGACCTCGTTCTTTATAGTATTATTAGTCTTATAGTAAAGTTTTAAAAGGCTCTTATAGTTAGTAATAAAGTCTAAGATATTAGTACTAATAAACTTAGGCGCTCTAGTTAAATAGGGGATTATTACTATAATAATAAGGCGTTTTATAAGGAGATTAGTAAGGGCTATAGTATCCTAATTAATATAACTTCCTTTAGGGGACTATAGAGTGCTTAAGGGCGTTACTCCTATCCTAGAGGTAGGATTCGCAGACCTATCTATACTATTATTAGAGGCTAGTTATCTTATAGCACGAGGTTATATCTTTCTAAATAAAGCTCTTATAAATCTCTCTTTAAGCTATTTCCCCTTATTAGAAGAGAATCTAGTATCTAAGTTAGCTAAGGAAGAAGAAGATATAATACTTATAGGTTTATAAATATTAAAGTTAATATTATATAATTAAAGTAATAGAGTCTTCTAGTTAATAAATTAAAGTTATTATTATAATATCTTTTAAATAGAAATATAAAATAAGTAGTTATAACTTTCTTTAAATAAAACGAAAGAGGAAATAGTATAAACTAAATAACTAAATAAATATAAGAAAGGTCTAGTAACCTCGATCTTATTACTCTAGGCTCTTATAGATCTACTTTAAGTCTTATTACTTAATATAGAAGGGTCTTCCTAATAATACTCTTATCTTAGAAGAATTCGCAGCTTCTCTATATTAATATCTCTCTAAAGTTAGCACGTTGCTCTTAGTACTTAGGGCTATAATAATAAGGGGTTTATTAGTCTCTAGTTACTAATCTAGTTAATCTCGCTATACCTATTAGCTTAGTAAGACTACTAATCTCTATATTAGTATTATATATAGCTAGCCTAGCTATATTAGCTATAACTCGCTAGTTAAATGATAGTGGTTATAATAATATATAAGGGGTAAGGAAAAGAATACGCTCGCTAGATAGCATAAAAAAGAGAGAAAGGGAGGATTTCAGGGTCTATATCGTTCCTACCTTAATTCTATAAGAAAGTATAGCTATTACTATTCCCTTAGAGCTAAGGTAGGTTTATAAATATCTTGCTCTCTTTAAACTACGTTTTTATCGTTATTTATATTATTATTATTCGTTATTTATAAATTTCTTAAGTTATTATTAT
This sequence comes from Colletotrichum ledebouriae, assembly GCA_036785755.1. Lineage (NCBI taxonomy): Eukaryota > Fungi > Ascomycota > Sordariomycetes > Glomerellales > Glomerellaceae > Colletotrichum > Colletotrichum ledebouriae. The sequence continues at coordinate 24,525 of JAVHLU010000724.1, read as the reverse complement.
ATTTAAAGTATATTAATTATATATATATATATATTAAAAGCGGGGACGTATAGATCTAGCGAAGGTACCTAACTCTCTAAGAAGCCTATAAAAGCTATTAAAAAGAGCAAAAGAAGCCGCCTATAAGTACTATTATAAAGGGCTAGAACTAATAGGAACTAGAAGGATAATAAATAATATAACTCTACCTATAAATAAACAAGAGTATTAAAAGTAGGCTTAAAAGATATATAAAATAATTCGTAGATCTACTTAAAAGAGATTATCTAAATTAGGCGTAGATTTACTAAGAAAATACTAAAAAACGAGGTATAGGATTATTAAGGTACTAATTATAATAATATATTTCTTATACTAAAGTCCGCTACGCTCTACTCCTCCACGCTCTACTCTATAGTCCTCCTATAATAGGTCCGTGCGCTAAGGGAGTTTTTTTGAAAGCTATTTAGCTAAGTCTATCTTATCCTATCCCACTATCTTACTATTTAGGTCAATATTCCCCTTCTAGATATCTCTATAATTTAGTATTAAATTATCTTTTATTATACCTTAGTTAACGAGCGCTTCCTTACTAGCTAGGTTAGAGATCTCTACTTATTTATGAACTAATAGTTCTAGTAGCTAAATAGGTATTTTTAGCTTATAATCTAAAAGGTTAAAAATAGTGTAATATATTAGATCCTTATATCATAATATTAAAAAGGCTATTTATAGTTAATCGTAAGTCTTTAGCTTAAGGTATCTATTAGACTTAAAGGGCGCTAGGGTTCTAAGTTTAGCGCCTCGTTTAATCTTTAATAGATAAGGAGCGTTCTTAATAATAGGAATAAATAGTAAGTTACCTATATATATATATATATACCCTTTATACTTTAGACTAAGGCCTCTGGCTACTGCATAGTAATTTTACCTGCTTAAGTGCAACAGACCTTCTAACTCCGCGCCTCCTAACAATATATAGCCTTCGGTTACGTGATTATAACTTTCCTAACCATAGCTATACTTATACGTGCCTATAGCCTCACGATCTTTAACTTTATATTAATAATAACGTGGTTTTGAATCATTTAAACTACGAAACTATCGACTTATCCTCTCGCGTACTACCCGCGCTACTATTAAATACCGCCTCTGTTACCGCTTTATCCGCTAGTCGTTACTATCTTTATAATCCTCTTATTTAATGGGGTTAGCTAATACCTTCGCAGCTATACCGTTATTAGTAACGCTCTTTCTATATTATAGTAGTTAGTATAAGCTATACTTACTAACGTTTAAGCCCTAAGGGGCCTAGGCTACCTCTACCTTAATAGTATAGAGGACCTACTTAAAGAAGGGCTACTCTATAAAGTATATAATAACTTACTTAGCTTCTACTATTAAGTCTACCTACTTAGCTATTATATAATAGCAAGTATCCCCTCTAGGGGTATTAATAAGAGCCTTCTTAAGGGCTATATTAATAATATACTCTCTATATATAATAGAGTAGTTAAAAAAGGAGGAGGTTTTATTAATTATATTAATACTAAACTTTCTAGTAAGCTCTAATATATTATTAGTATTAAAGGGCATGCCTCGCGCAGGCTTAGCGTTTTTATATATAGGGTCTAGTACTAATATAGTTAATGATTATTATAGGTTATAGGTATACCTAGGACTTCGTGGATAAGGATAAGGAAGAGTGAGAGGTATAAGGCCCTACTTGCAGAGCTTCTTATGCTTCTAGCTATAAGAACCTCTTAAGAAAGACCTCTTTAGTTAAGGAGTTACCTCTTATATAGTAGCGTTTATAGTACCTTTAGTACCTTATTAGAAGGTTAACCTTTTAAGTTAAGGAGTTATCTTATATAGTAGCTTTTATAGCACCTTTAGCACCTTACTAGAAGGTCGACCTTTTAGGTTAAGGAGTTATCTTATATAGTAGCTTTCGCAGCACCTTCCTAGAAGGTTTAGCGAGGGCGTCATTATCTAGGCCACGAGAGCCTTAGTAGCCCGTTTAGCTCTAATATAATTATCCCCGGTATAGCGCGCGTCTAACTTTATACGAGGGTTTATTTATAAGTAGTAGGAACGTATAGGGTTCTTATATTATTTTCCTTAACTAATAGAGGGTATAAGTTAAAATACTTATATAATATTTCCCGAATTATACCTATAAACTAGGTGAGTTTGTTATAGTCTTTTTGCGAAGGGGCTGCGGCGTAATTCCGAACTTAATACTTCAGGCTAAATAAAAGCGACTCTGTGTTACTAATGGTATATTAATTTAAATAGTAGAGTAATTATATAGTGCAATAGCTATATTTCTAATAGTATATATATTATAAGCCTTTAATAAGAAGGAATTTGAATATTATTATAATATATAATCTAGATATATAATTCTAAGTTTAGGATATTAAGCCCGTTAGGTATATTAAAATCTTACCCTATAGGTAAACTAGTATCTAAAGACGGGATAAGCTATATATTTATATATAGCTTAGTAGTTATTATATATCTATTAGGTTATTATTCTCGTATAAGAATTAAGAAGGTTACTTAAGTAATAGTCTTAAGGCTTCTAACGCTTTAGAGCTTAAATACCTTAGGTTCTCTTAAGAGGGTATAGAACTATTATAAGCAGGCTTTACTTATAACTAAGTAGTCTACGCTTATATTAATATAGATTATAATTAGTAGTCTGTTGCAACAGCCTCGGATAATAATCTTAGTATATATATAATAGTATAAATATATAACTATATATCGCTACGGCTTAATAGGACTAATAAGCGCTATATTTAGCTAAGGGGATAGAAGGGTCTAATATAGGAAAATACCCTTAAAGTTAGTATATAGCTTAGTATTATAGAGGTATATTCCGTAAGAGTAGACCCTAGGATCCTTAAGGAGCGAATTCTAGAATAAATTAACATTAAAAATAGGGTACTTATTCTTCTATCTAGGGATATAACCTAGAGGGCGTTTATAATAATAAGCGGGTTAAGTAATTAGGTTAATATGCATAGGAATATCTTCTTATTGCTCTTAGTTATCCTCGTTATTAGTACTAATAACTAAATCTTCTTTATATAAATCTAAATTCTCGCTAGCTTTAATATATTAGATATAGTTAAAGTTACTCTTATCTAATAAAGTATATATTTCCTCTGCTACTTACTTATAACTAGTCCCCTTTACTATATATACTAAATGGTAACTAGGTAGTTAAGGATACTAAATATTCTAACTAGGCTAATTACGTTAGCATTCAGGCCTTTATTATTAATTAACCCAAATTTCCTTATAAAAGGCGCTTAATAAGGGTTTAGTAGTGATCTTAGTAGCTTGCTTTATAGGTCTTAATAATAATAGGCTAGATATAGTCTCTTTTAGGTTTATATCATATAGGTAATAGGTAGTAGTAGTATAGCTTATTTTTAAGGTCTCTTTTAGTAATAATCTCATTACTATAGTTCCTATATAGGTTATCTTAATAGATAATTAGACTAATACTTACTAGGATCTTTTAGTAACTTCTTAATACTAGCTAGGGATTATTTTCTATAGGCTTACGATAAACTCGTCGCGGTTTATATTACTAGTTAGCTAAGGAATACTAATAACTAGTTCTATATCTATCTTATTATATATAATAGTTAATACCTTAGATTCGCTCTCTTTAGTATCCTTATAAAGTTAAGTAACCTTAGTTACTTAGTATTAAATATTATATTAATTATTTATATTATATAGAGTATACCTCTCTTTTATTCAACGTCCTTTAGGAATTTTATATAGTAAATAAAAACGTTCGAGTAATAACTGTTTCTAATAATCTAACTTATAGTTAGGGTCCTTAAGTTCCGCCCTTTTATTAAATATTAGATTAGTATAATACTAGTCCGAGGTATACTATAATAAGGTTTAATATAGGTTAAGGGTAGCTATAGCTAGGTTCTTATTACCTAACTTAACGTAGCTATTAATATTATCAATAAAACGGTATATGTTCTAGTAGATAGTCTTTAAACTACTATTAATATATATATTATTAACTTCGTTATTATATAGAGGCGGATTAAATAATCTAATTATATTAGTCTTACAACGAGGAGTATCATACCTAGGTTATATAACTAATATACTAGCTATTACCTATACTACCCCTTCTTTAGTTATAGAGAGAAGGAATATAAGGAAGTTATAGGTAACTAAGAACCTATTAGGGTTAGATAATAGTTTAATAATCTCTCTTAGCCTAGCTAGTAGTTAAGAGTATTAATTACCTTAGCTATTACTACTACTATAGCTAGGCCTACCTCCTCTACTATTTTAGCCCTTAGGGTTACTATTATTACCTCTATTACTAGGATCTCTAGGTAGTATAAGTAGTAGTAGTAGTAGAGGAGTATCCTCTCTATTTAATATTCTATTTATATCCTTTGCTTTTATTAAGGTTTAATAGTCTAGCTTCTAGTTCCTAGGCGCTTATCTTATTATATTACTTACCCTAGCTATAAGCGCTAGGGTAACTTTATAAGTTACTTAGCTTAAGTATAAGAGAGCTACTTAGTCCTTTTCCTTAGGTTAGGAATAAAGCGCTTAATATATCTTTACTTTCTTTAAATACTATATAGAATATATTTAGGCTTAGCTCTATTACTAATATAATAGTTATATTCTTTAATATAGGTTTAAGAGGTAGGAGGTATAGAGTATTTATAAAACTTTATTTAAACTTATAATATTCCTCTAGAGTTAATAGAAGTACTAAGAAAGCTTTAGGAATTATTATTATATTAAGTTTAAATATAGGTCTTAAGATATCTAGCTTATTTATAGCTTTAGCTCTTAGGGTCTTATAGCCTCCCCTGTTTTTATTCTCTTTAAAAGGGAGTGTTAGGTCTGGCGTCTAGCTTTATTTAGTGTCTATCTTAATATATTAATTATAATAAGGGAGGTTAAGGCTATATTACTATCTAATAGTATTAGTAAATAGTTATAAGTTAGTTATTTATACCTATAGGACCTTATTTTAAATATATTAAGTAGTCTTATATAATTCCCTATATAATAGCGACTTTTAAATATATCTATAGTAGTTACTTAAATATTATTTAAAGTTCTTATAAGTAATAGCTATAATACTTACTTTTCTATCTAAACTAAGGAGGATATACTTAGTTTAGGTAAGTAATATATTGAACTTATTAGGGTATTACTTAAATACTACTATAAAGTTTATAATAGTTAAATAGTTAATTAGTTCTAGAAGGTTAGACTTAAGACCTTTTTTAACCTTATAATTAGAAAGTAGCTTATAAGGTATTATTATTAGAGAGGCTTATTATCTCTTTAGAACGTTCCTTAGTTAAGGAAATCTTCGAGGTTTAATATCTCTTAGGGATATCTCTTAGTTAAGGGAAATAATAAAGGGTTAATATCTCTTATTAATATTCCTTAGGTAAGGGGAAGGGGGAGTTTAGAAGCTTTTAATAATATATAATACCTATAAGTATTAAGTATTAAGATATTACTTCATATAAACTTAATAGGGTTAGCTATTTATATAATTAAGTGCTTTCCTTAATTATAAGGGATATCCTTAGTTATAAGGGGATATAGCTAACTCTTAAGGTTATACTACTAATTAATACAGTCTATATTATAAGTAAAAAATAGAGGTAAAAAGTGTATAATTTTGAAGATTTTCTCCTTAAAGGTAATAAGCCTTTTTATAAAGGTTTACTACGTTTAGGTATATTTAATGCGTTAAACGCGTTAGGCGCCCTTAGGCGGGATAACTACGCTAAGCGCGTTTGTTATTAAGTATATAAGCTATAGAGATAAATAGGCACTTCTTAGTATAATCTATAGTATACTTACTTTCTACTCCTCATTATCTCTCTTAGTATATATAGCTCTAATAAGAGCAAAAGGTATACATTAGTATATATAGCTCTAATAAGAGCAAAAGGTATACAAAAGACTATATATTAAAAAGAGAGTATTATATAAAGAGTTTATTATATTGTTTACTTATCTAGTAATTATCCCTATTATAAAGTATAATAAATAGATCTATTTCTTTAAGTATGTAATAGGTACTTCCTAGTATCTTTATACCCTTATTAAAGTTAAATAGAGTTAGCTATACTTAGACTTAGTAAATAAAACCTTAGAACATGGCACGAGGCCCTTATTATTAAGAACTACCTTAAAGCTTTCTAGAACCTACTTACTTATCCTTTTTATAAAATACTTATAGATTTTAAGTAATATATAAGCTAGCCCTTATTATTAATTTAGAGCTTAAAGCTATTACTAGAGATATTTAGCTTAAGTAGATTTAGCTTACTAATACTATCTCTTTATAAGGTATCTATACATTCTAAGTAGTATATAAGCTATAAAAATAAAAAGCTACTTATTAATATAACTTATAATATCCTTACCTCCTATCCCTCTTTATCTCTCTTAATATATATAGCTCTAATAAGAGTAAGAGGTATATAAAAAGCTACGTATTAAAAAGAGAGTATTTTATAAGGAGATTACTATACTATTTACCTATTTAGTAATTATTCCCATTATATATCCTAATAAGAAAGTCTATTTCTTTAAGTAGATAATAAATACTTACTAGTATATTTATACTCTTATTATTATTAAATAGAGATAGCTATAACTAGACTTAGGAGATAAAGCCTTAGAATATAGCGCGAGGCTCTTATTATTAAGGATTATATTTAAGCTTTCTAGGACCTACTTACCTATTTCCTTTATAAAGTACCTATAGATTTTAAATAATATATAAGCTAGCCCTTATTATTAAGTTAGATCTTAAAGTTATCCCTAGAGATATATAGCTTAAGTAAATATACCTTACTAATACTATCTTTTTATAAGGTACTTATAGATTTTAAATAGTATATAAGCTATAAAAATAAAAAGCTACTAAATAATATAGATTATAATATACTTATCTCCTATCCCTCTTTATCTCTTATAGTATATATAGCTCTAATAAGAGTAGGAGGTATATATAAAACTATATATTAAAAGGAGAGTATTATATAAAGAGATTACTATATTATTTACTTATCTAGTAATTATCCCTATTATAAATCCCATAAGAAAGTCTATTTTATTAAATATAACTCGCTAGCGCTACTTCTCTATAAGGTACCTATAGATTCTAAGTAGTATATAAGCTATAAAAATAAAACGCTACTTATTCGTATAGCTTATAATATACTTACCTCCTATCCCTTATTATCTCTATTAATATATATACTTCTAATAAGTATAGGAGCTAGTAGCTAATAGGAATAGGTAATTATTAGTATACTTATTACCTTATTAAGGTTGGATAGAGTTAGCTATAACTAGACTTAGTAAATAAAACTTTAAAAATATAATATAAAGTATTTATTAAGAATTACCTTTAGCGAGGTAGTTATTAAAAGCTACTTTTAATCTTTAAAGAATCTCCTTACTTTCTTCTTTATAAGGTACTTATAGATTTTAAGTAGTATATAAGCTCATCTCGTATGGTGGCTTTCGCAGCACCTTGCTAGAAGGTTCAGCGAGGGCGTTTCCAGGCCACGAGAGCCTTAGTAGCCCGTTCGGCTCCGATATAATCAGCCCTAGTGCAGCGCGCGTCCAACTCTGTAATATTCAGAGGGTTTACTTATAAGTAGTAAGAACGTATAGGGTTCCTATATTACTTTCCTTAACTAGTAGAGGGTATAGGTTAAAATACCTATATAGTATTTCCCGAATTATGCCTACGAACTAGGTGAATTTGTTATAGTCTTTTTGCGAAGGGGCTGCGGCGTAATTCCGAGCTTAAAGTAGTATATAAGCTATAAAAATAAATAGGTACTCTTTAATAAAGCTATAATATACTTACCTCCTATCCCGTATTATCTCTACAAGTATATATACCTCTAATAAGAGCGGGAGGTATATAAAGAATAGTATATTAAGGGGAGATCACTATATAAGGAGATTACTATGTTATTTACTTATATTAAATACTAGATATTATAATTAATATCCTATTAGAAGAGCTAATAGCTAGCGCTCCCTAGTATAAAGCATAGAATATATAGTATTATTAATTAAATTTATTCTACCTATAGTATAACCTTATTAATAGAGGTGTTCTCCTTAGGGCTAGCTATAGCTAGCGCTCCGTAGTTCAAATACTGAAAGAAAACTTATTATAGTATTTATAGATAGTCAAAGGCGTTATAAATTATATAAAGAGCACTATAAGAATCTCTTAAATAGTTAAAACTAGGAGAATATATTATATTTAACTTTTACCTTATAAATAAAGAACATAAGAGATATACTGGTTATCTTATTTTCATTAATAGAGTAACTAGATTTATATAGAACTATTACTTTAATAACCGCTAATTAGTATAGATCCTTGAAGGTATTAATACGTTTATCTTATACCTTAGGACTTAATACCTTATCAATATTAAAGTCTTTAAATATAATAGAGAAGTAGGAAGAATATACTTAATACTAGCTTTAGGACTATATAAATAAGGACTTAGTCTTAAGGGTTTAGTACCAAATACCTAGGAGTAAAATAAAAGTATAAAGCGTATAGTAGTAATTATTATAATAAAAGCGAGAATAATAACTATTAACTCTAACTTACTAGAGTAATTCTAGCTTAAGATACTTAGAGCTTCTATATATACCTATAATTAAATACCCTTCTAATCACGAGAATAGAGGACTCCTTTTACGGCCTTTTATAATTACTTTTAGCTATATGGATTCTTAATACCTAAAGTCTTATATATAAGAGCTTATGGATATAAGGCCTTTATACTTATGAAAGAGGCTTAACTTTAAGAAAGAAGACTTAAGTATCTATCTCTAAGGGTATAGATTAGGTATCTTATTAGGTTCAATATAAGAGGTTAATATTAAGTATGAAACCTAGTCAAGAACTAAATATATACTATAAGAGATATAATATTTAATAAATAATAATTTAGTAATAAATCATTATAAATAATCCTTAATAGCTTTAGGATAATTAACCTTAAAGAGCTTAGATGATACCTTAATTTAGCTTAAAACGTAGAAGAGAAAGTTAAAACCTAATAGGTAGTTAAGCGAAGTCTAGTAGAGTTAATTAATAACTCTATTAATAATAAAATCTATAGTAAGATTAAAATACTAGGAGAGATAATATTATTAGAGGAGGAGTATAAAGTAAATAAACCATATTTAAACTCTAGAGATAATTTAGAGGATTAGATAGGAATACGTGAATATAACTTCATTATACTACTCAAGACTCTATTATTATACTTAGTAATATAGAGTAAAGGTATAAAGATATCTACAACTAAATAAAGTTGCGAGAGATATCTTAATAACTTTTAATTAATCCCTATATCAAGGATTATATAGTTAGTAAGATTTATAGTAGGTAGAGACTAACAACTAGAACCTTATATTATTAAAAGGATATCTATTTAGACATTAATATAAACTCTAGAGAATCTAATAATAAACTAGAAAGTATATAAACTAAGTTTATAATTATAATTGTAATTATAAATCTACTACCTTACCTTATTACTATTTAGATCTTAAGAACTATCTATATAAAGAGGAGTTTTATAAAGCTAAAAGATCGTGTCTTAAAAGCTATAATTGAATAAAGATATTGTTAATAATTAAAGTAATAAAAGAATAAAAGTAGCAAAGCCTGAACTATTAATAGGTATATACCTATAAGTTAGATAAAGAAAGTAAGCTTAAGAAGTTTAAAGCTTAGCTTATAGAAAGAGGAGATTTATGAGTAAAATATAGTTTGAAATACCTATATAGCTATACTTATAGGACTTTTATTTTAAGTATTAATTATAATAGTAGTAAGGTTTAACCTTAAACTAAAATAATACAATACTATAAATATATTTTGTAAGAATACCGAAGGTATATCTTAAAAGTTCTATAATAATCCTATAAGGTTTATACAAACCTTAATAAATAACTATATTATATATAGTTATATACCTATATAACATCTCTTTAATAATACTTTAATAACTATAAAAGATAAAGTAGTAACTATAAAAGTATTTCCTTTATGGAATAAATACTTTAGAAATCTATATAAATTCTAATAATAGCAATAACCTTATATATATATATATATTTATAATCCTTAGCTTTATAGCTATAAATATACAGAAATTTCGCACGGACCACATAGTGGTCCGAGCGGGATTTCTGCTTAATAAGCTACTGCTTTGCAGTTACGTTTCAGAATATCTTACCCCTCACTTCGTGAGGGCAGGATTTGTAAGTTAGAAATAACAACAACATTAACAATAGAAATAACAATAACATCAACAATAATATCATCAATAATACCATCAATTAATTCCAGGAAAAATTCCTCCTTATGTTTAAATTTCTCAGCTTTCATCACTATATTACTCAGCCTATTAATATCTATTATTCAGGCTGTTTTACCGCCCCTTTAGCTACCTATATACCTATTCTTACATATTTATATATATAGATCTTAACAAAGAGATTTATATAGAGTATCTAGTAGGATATAGGGATAAATATACTATCCTAAAGCTAAATAAAGCTCTATATAAACTTAGAAGATTACTTCTTTTATAATAACGCTATCTTTAGAAGGGATTTTAGGAGATTTAATTTAAATATATAAATACGGAAAACTACTATTAGTATAAGAATAAATTCATCTTCTTCTATTATATTAGTAGCTACTACTATAGCTATTCTAAAATAAAAGTGGAGGAAGTAAGTTAAGATATTTAGAAGATAAAGGAGAAATATTACTTTAAAAGTAATAATAATCTTAAATAGTTCTTAAGTATAGAGATTACTTAAGATTATCTAAAGCTAAGGGTTTAGATATTCTAGAGATTATATATAAAGAAAGTCTAGAAATATCTAAGCCTTAAGATATTAAACTAGCTACTAAAGAAGACTTATTAAATACCTATAAGTATAAAAAAGTTAAGACCTTACTAGTTATAAGTATTTCCAAAATAAATACCTCTATATTAATACAAAGTTAGATTAATACTATATATTATTCTTATTTATAGACCTAATTTAGCCTTTACTATAAGTTGACTTACTCGATTTAAATAAAACCTAAGCGATAAATATTAATACGTAGTAGATCGAGTACTTATTTACTTGAATAATATAAAAGACCTATACTTTACGTTTAGTATAAATAAGGTAACTACTTAAGATAGCTTAATTATTACTTTAGATACTAGTTTTACTAATAACTTAATAGATTATAAGAGTTCTTAAGTATTTATAATAAAACTCTATAGAGTTGTTATTAGTAAGAGGGTAAGTAAGTAGGATATAATAACTATATTAATAATAAAGGCTAAATTACTAGACTTATCCTAAATAGTAAAAAAAGGATTATTCGTAAGCTGCTTAATTACGAAGCTCCGAGATAATTAACCCTTATTATTAAAAGGTAAGATCTAGGTAGATATTTAATAAATAACTAACCTAGTTATAAAAGAACTAGAGCGCTTAAGATTATAAATTCGTTATATATAGATTTATAATTATTAGCTATAATGAGAGGTTAAAGAAGGATAAATGAAAGTTAAATATACCCTACTACTAAAGCTTATAATAAATAGATTTATAAAATCTCTCTAGTAATAGAAATATATAGACTTTATTAAATAAATAAATCTAATAGAGAGAAACTATAATAATAATAGAATTAGTTAGGTCTATAAGTAATTATTAAAACACTATACTAGGTTTTTATAAGAATAATTAAGCTCGGAATTACGCCGCAGCCCCTTTGCAAAAAGACTATAACAAATTCACCTAGTTCGCAGGTATAATTCGGGAAATACTATATAGGTATTTTAACCTATACCCTCTACTACTTAAGGAAAATAATATACGAACCCTATATATTCCTATTACTTATAAGTAAACCCTCTAAATATTACTATATAGAGTCGGACGCGCGCTATACTAGGGCTAATTATATTAGAGCTTAATAGGCTACTAAGGCTCTCGTAGTAACGCCCTCGCTAAACCTTCTAGTAAGGCGCTGCGAAAGCTACTATATGAGATAACTCCTTAACCCAAAAGGTTAACCTTCGAGCAAGGTACTAAAAGTAAAAGCTACTATATAAGATAACTCCTTAACCTAAAAGGTCGACCTTTTAGTAAGGTAAATACTACTATATAAGAGGTAACTCCTTAACTAAAGAGGTCTTTCCTAAGAGGTTCTTATAGCTAGAAGCATAAGAAGCTCTGCTACTATAAGCAGGGCCTTATACCTCTCCCTCTTCCTTATCCTTATCCCTATAACCCTAATACCGAACGCGCTTAGCGCGGTTATCCTACTCAAGGGCGTCTAACGCGTTTAACGCGTTAAATATACCTAAACACGTTAACCCTTATAAAAGGGTTTATAGCCTTTAAGGAAAAAACTTTCGAAACTTATAGTATTTTCGCCTACTTCATAGACCGTATTAATTAATAGCACGACCTTAATAGTTAGCTATATCACCTTATAACTAAGGATATCCCTCGTAATTAAGGAAGGTATTTAATTATATAAATAGCTAACCCCGTTAAGTTTATATAAAGTAATATTATAGTTGTTAATACCTATAGGTATTATATAGTATTAAAAGCCTCTAAACTCCCCTATTCCCTTAACTAGGAAATATTAATAAGAGATATTAACCCTTTATTATTTCCCTTAACTAAGAGATATCCCTAAGAGATATTAAACCTTATAGATTTCCTTAACTAAGGAATATCCTACTAAGATAATAAACCTCTAATAATAATACCCTATAAGCTACTTTCTAATTATAAGGTTAAAGAAGGTCTTAAGTCTAACCTTCTAGAACCTATTAACTATTTAACTATTATAAACTTTATAGTAGCGCTTAAGTAATACCTAGATAGGTTCTACGCGCTACTTACTCTAACTAAGTATATCCTTCTTAGGTTAGTAATAAAAGTAAGTATTATAGCTATTACTTATAAGAATTTTAAATAACGCTTAGCGAATTACTATAGATATATTTAAAACTTAATACTATATAGGGAAGTATATAAGACTACTTAATATATTTAAAGTAAGGTCCTATAGGTATAGATAACTAACCTATAACTATTTACTAATACTATTATATAGTAGTATTACTTTAATCTCCCTTATTATAATTAATATATTAAAATAGAGACTAAATAAGGCTAGACTCTAGACCTAATACTCCCCTTTAAAGAGGATAAAGAGAGGGGAGGCTATAAGACCCTAAGAGCTAAAGCTATAGATAAGAGAGATATCTTAAAACCTATATTTAAACTTAATATAATAATAATCCCTAAAGCTTTTTTAATACTCCTATTAACTCTAGAGGAATATTATAAGTTTAGATAAAGTTTTATAATTAGCTTATAACTCCTATTTCTTAAACTTATATTAAAAGATATAATTACTATATTAATACTAGAGCTAAGCCTAAATACTTTCTATAAATTATTTAAAAAAGGTAAAGATATATTAAATACTTTATTCCTAACCTAAAGAAAAGGAATAAGTAGCCCTCCTATACCTAAGCTAAGTAACTTATAGAGTTACTCTAGTAGTTATAGCTAGGGTAAGTAATATAGTAAGATAGGCGCTTAAGAACTAGAACCTAGTCTATTAAACCTTAATAAAGGTAAAAGATATAATTAGGATATTAAATATATAGAGGATACTCCTCTATTACTACTATTACTTATACTACCTAGAGATCCTAGTAATAGAGGCGATAATAATAACCCTGAGGATTAAAATAATAAAAGAGGTAGCCCTAGCTATAGTAGTAGTAATAGCTAAGGCGATTAATACCCTTAATTACTAGCTAGGCTAAGAGATACTATTAAACTATTATCTAATCCTAATAAGTTCTTAGTTAGCTATAACTTTCTTATATTCCTTCTCTCTATAGATAAAGAAGGGATAGTATAGGTAATAGCTAGGATATTAGCTATAAAACCTAAGCGTAATACTCCTCGATTTAAGACTAATATAAATAAGTTATTTAATCTACCTCTATATAATAACGAAGTTAAAGATATATATATTAATAGTAGTTTAAGGACTATCTACTAAAATATATATCGTTTTATTAATATGACTAATAGCTATATTAAGTTAAATAATAGGAACCTAGCTATAGCTACCCTTAACTTATATTAAACCTTGCTAAGGTATACCTTAGACTAGTACTATACTAATCTAATACTTAATAAGAAGGTAGAACTTAAGGACCCTAACTATAAGCTAGACTATTAGAAAGAGTTATTACTCGAATACTTTTATTTACTATATAAAATTACTAAAGTACGTTTAACTAAGGAGAGGTATACTCTATATAATATATATAATTAACGTGATATTTAATACTAGATAACTAAGGTTACTTAACTATAGAAGGATACTAAAGAGAGCAAAACTAAGGTATTAACTATTACTTATAATAGGATAGATATAAAACTAGTTATTAGTATTCCTTAGCTAACTAGTAATATAAACTATAATAGGTTTATTATAAGCTTATAGAAAGTAGTCCCTAGCTAGTATTAAATAGTTACTAAAGGATCCTAGTAATTATTAGTCTAACCCTCCACTAAGGCGACCTATATAGGAACCTCTATAACGTAATTATTACTAAAAGAGACCTCGAAAGTAGGCTATAATATAGCTACTTATTACTTATACTATATAAACCTAAAAGAGACTATATCTAGCTTATTACTATTAAGGCTTATAAAGCAAGCTACTAATATAGCTACTAAACCCTTATTATCTGCTCGCAAGGAAATTCGGTTTAACTAATAATAAAAGCCTAAATACTAATATAAATAGCCTAGTTAATATGTTTAGTATCCTTAATTACTTAGTTACCCTTTAGCTTATATAACTAAGGGTACTAGTCGCGAGTAAGTAGAAGAGGAAGTATATACTTTATTAGATAAGGGCGACTTCGATTATATTTAATATATTAAGGCTAGCGAGGATTTAGACTTATATAAAGAAGACTTAGTTATTAGTACTAATAATAAGGATAACTAAGAGTAATAGGAAGATAATCCCGAGTATATTAACCTAGTTACCTAACCTGCTTATTATTATAAATACCTTCTAGGTTTTATCCCTAGATATAAGGATAAGTACCCTATTTTTAATATTAACTCCTTCTAAAATTCGCTCCTTAAGGATCCTAGAATCTACTTGTGCGAAACCTGCCTTTATAACGCTAAGCTATATACTAACTTCGAGAGTATCTTCTTATTTTAGACCTTTCTATCCCCTTAGCTAAATATAATACTTATTCGTCCTATTAAGCTATAGTAATATATAGTTATATATTTATATTACTATATATACGCTAAGATTATTATCTAGGGCTATTATAATAGACTACTAATTATAATTTACGTTAATACTAGTATAAACTACTTAGTTATAAGCGAAGCCTGCCTAGGATAGTTCTATACCCTCTTAAGAGAACCTAAGGTATTCACGCTATAAGGCGTAGGAAGCCTCTAAACTATTACCTAGGTAACCTTTGCAATTCTTATGCGAGGCTAATAATAAAATAGCTATATAATAACTACTAAGCTCTATATAAGTATATAGCTTATCCTATATTTAGATACTAGTCTACTTATAAGGTAAGACTTTAATATACCTAATAGGCTTAACGTTCTAAACTTAGAATCGTGCGTCCGAATTATATCCTGCGATAATATTCAAATCCCCTCTTAGATCTATTTAAAAGTCCCTTTAAAGGTTTATAATATATATACTATAAGAAATATAACTATTACGCTATATAATTACTCTGCTATTTAAATTAAGATACTATTAGCAAAATAGGGTCCCTTCTATTTAGCCTAAAGCACGAAGGGTATATATATATATATATAGGTAATTTACTACTTATTCCTATTATTAATAACACTCCTTACCTATTAAAAATTAAAAAAGCACTAAGCTTAGAACTCTAGCGGCCTTTAAGTCTAATAGATACCTTAAACTAAAGACTTATAATTAACTATAAATAGCCTTTTTAATATCGTTATATAAGGACCTAATATATTACGCCGTTTTTAGCCTTTCTAATTACAAGCTTATAATACTAACTAAGCTATTAGAACTATTAGTTAATAAATAAGTAGAAATCTCTAACCTAACTAGTAAGGAAGTTAATTATAGCGTAACTAGTAATAATATAACGCTAAATAGTAGAGATATCTATAAGGGGAATATTAACCTAAATAGTAAGATAGGTATAACTAAGCCTAAAAACTTACTAGTAGTTATTACTAAGGAAGGTATATATATCTATAACTAAGATACTAAAGCTATATAACGCCTTAAAGAGGTTATCTCGCGTTACCCTACTATCTAGAAGGACTAAGGACTAATTAACCTTCTAGAAGATTAATACCTTAAGGTCGAACTTATTAAAAGATAGTAGAATATAAATATTAGCTAATAACTTTATCCTATTAGTAAAGAAGATAAGAACCTTATTAATAAAACTTTAGATAAGCTCTATACTTAAAACTATATAGAATAGGGTAACTCTAGACCTATATTATTTAGAGCCCCTATATTTACTATATAGCAAATCGTAGATCGTAAGCATAAAGGTTATATAGTTATAGACCTACGTGCTCTTAATAAAGCTACTATCCCTAATATATACCCTATACTATTATAATAAGATATTATTAAATACCTTTATAATAAGCTATAGATTACTATAGTTAACACTTAATCCTTCTTCTATTAGTTTCTTATTAAGAAGGAATATTTAGATTAATTTACTATAGTTAGCTACTAGGGATAAGAACGCTTAAAGGTAGTACTTATAGGATTCTATAATTCGCCTGCTTACGCTTAACGCGTTATAGCTAGACTCCTGCGACTATATAAGGAATATACTTATATATTTATTAATAATATTGTTATCGCTTTAAAGGACCTTAATACCTACCTTAAGTACCTTAATACAATTCCTAAACTCTTTATACATATTAGACTCTTATTTTTAGTAAAGAAGATTCTTCTATTAGTTTCTTATTAAGAAGGAATATTTAGATTAATTTACTATAGTTAGCTACTAGGGATAAGAACGCTTAAAGGTAGTACTTATAGGATTCTATAATTCGCCTGCTTACGCTTAATGCGTTATAGCTAGACTCCTGCGACTATATAAGGAACATACTTATATATTTATTAATAATATCGTTATCGCTTTAAAGGACCTTAATACCTACCTTAAGTACCTTAATACGATTCTTAAACTCTTTAGAGATATTAGACTCTTATTATAGTAAAGAAGTTATTTATTAGATATCCTTCTATTAAGCTACTTAGCTTTGCTATTAACACCTTTAGACTATTAAATACTTAAGACTATATTAATACTATTAAGAAAATCAAGTACCCTTATAACCTCCGCTAGCTTAAATACTAGATAGGTATAACTAGTTTCCTATAATATATAATACTATATTATAGTTATTATATTCAACCGCTCTAATAGTATAAAACTATATTACTCGCCTAAGCCCGAGCTTAAGGGAAGGATAAAGGCGCTATAAGAAAGCTCTTCTATTAAAAAATAAGTTTTAAACCTATACTAGAAGAAGTAGCTAGCTTTAATAATATTAAGGACGCCTTAATAGTAAATAATACCTTATTCTACTATAACCCTAATAAATAGTTATTTATATAGCTTAACTTATTAAAGGAATATAGATACTCCGCGCTAATTTTCTAGCTAGCCGACTATATTAAATAGAAACCTTATAACCTAATTAAGTATATTAACATATATCTAATTGCCTATATTAATAAGGCTCTTAACTAAGATAAATAGAAGTATTAGCTTACTAAACTCGACGTAGCTTACTTAGTATAGGTAGTAAAGAAGTATTAGCTAATACTACGTTTATCTAGATAAGACCCTATAATAGTACTTACTAAACTATTTAATAACGTATAATATTATTAAATAAACGTCGCTATAATTAGAGGATAAGACGAGGTCTAACTTATAACTTATATTATTATTAGAATATCTTAGCTAGTTCTCCCTAGTATATTATTATATCCCTAGAATATTAAATATCATAGCGGACGCGTTATTACACCTACGTATAATAGAAATCCCTATTAAAGATATTAGGGAACTTAATAAGATATAGGATAATATACTAATAGGTATTAACTTTATAATAGAAGTATCTCTTAATAACGACTTTAAAGCTAAACTTATTTAATTATATACTAACTCTAAGCCCTAGAGTAGAGTATATAAGGTACTCTGCGAAAAGGTAGATAATATAGACCTTAACTTCGTTATATATAATAGTCTTCTTTACTACGTTAACCCCTATACTAATGAATAAAGGCTCTATATACTAAAACAGTTAGTAACACCTCTTATTAAAGAAGCTTATAATAACTACTATTACTTTAGTAAGGAACGGATATAGAGAGCTATTAATAAACACTTTTATATACTACGTCTTATACGATAAGTTAATAATTATATAGCTAACTACCTATAATATAGAATAATAAATATAGAATATTAACTAATACTTAGCGCGATATAGCTAATATTAATACTAGCTATCCCCTTCTATATAATTACTATAGATTTTATTATTAGACTTCCCGAAATACCTTCACAGTATTTAGGTTATAAAATAGAGAACTTCCTACTTCTTAATGTAGTATTTACTATAACTAATAAGTTCTCTAAAATAACTCTCCTTATCCTAGGTTACTTAATATATACTACTAAGATCTAGGGATGCCTTCTTCTATATAACCTCTAGCGTAGTAACTAGGGGATACTAAAAGCTATTATATCTAATTATAACTAAAAGTTCCTTTTAAAGTTTTAAACCGCACTATAAGCAGAATTATATACCTAATTAAGATTCTTAACTATATATTATCTATAAACCGATAGGATTTTAGAATATAAAAATTAAACTATTAAACTAGCTATTTATTACTTTCTTAACCTTATTAATAATAACTAGGTAATATTACTACTAAGCTTTTAATATAACCTTAATAACGCCTACTTATAAGTTATTAGTTATTTATTAAACTAAATCCTATATAGTAAAAACACTAATAACGCGTTAGATATCTTAGGTAATACTAACCCTAAAATAAACTATAAAATCTTCTAGGAAGAAGTAAAATTTTTAATCATAATAGCCTAACTATATATAAAGGAATAGTATAATAAAAAATATTATTTTATTACCTTTAAGCTAGGTAAGTAGGTATATCTTAAGATAGGATTAGGATATTATCTACTAGGATAACTAAACCTAAAGTATAGCTACTAGTATATCCCGTTTAAGGTCCTTAAATATATTAGTAAGTTAGTATACTACCTCGATATTCTACCTAATATAAATATTTACCTAGTTATATCTATTATCTAACTTATATTAGTACTAGCTCCTAGTAGTAACCTATTTAATTATTAAGATAACTACTAAGGCCTAGTTAATATTAAGGAAGATAATAATATTTATTAGCTTAAAGTATATAAGTATTTTAAGATCGAAAGTATTCTTAAAAGGTAAACCCTCGTATAAGGAAAGGTATAATATCTAGTTAAATAGAAAAGTTACTTACTAATATATATTATTTAGATAGATAAAGATGCTATTAATATAGATAAACTTATTACTATATTTAAAAGTAAGGAATAAGAGATAGAATAGCTCTATAGATAAGCAAAAGCTTAAAGACCTATCTAATAAGATATTAAACTAGTATTAAAGCTTAGTAAAAGACTATTAAGGCGCTTAAGAGGAAAGCCCTATAAGAACCTAGGGGAATAATATAATATATATTATAAATAAGGAATACGTTACTTAAAGCGCCTTAAATAAATAAGTAGACTATAAAGAGTATTATAATTAAGGCCTTACTATAAAATAAAGACGTTTAGTATACCTAGCGCGTCTAAGAACTTTACTCTAATAATAGCAATATTTATATCTATCCTATTAGTAAAGATAATTACGCTTATTATACCTTCTCTCTTAAACTCCTTTTACCCTTAGTACTATAAGAACCTTTATAAACGTAACCGCCCTCCTCGCTAGAAGGTTACCCCTACTCTTACTTAACTAATAAGAAAAATTAGCGCTTAAATATATATATATAAAATAAATTTATATTACTAGGTAACCCTACTAGTTATTACTACTACCTTTACTTACTTAGTATTAAGCGTATTTTCCCTCTATATATATATTTTATTAAAGAGCGTTAACGCCTTTAACCCTGTTATTATGTTATTATAACTCTTATATATCTCTATTTATTATTATTATCCTTATTAAGACGTTAAGAAATCTTATTAACGCTCTATATTATTATACGCTTAGTGCTACTAGAGTAACCTATATTATATATACCTAGGTATTACTTTATTATAAATAGATAACGCTCTAAATATAAAAACGCTAAGTATATTACCCTTAACTATATTTACTACTACTTACTTAATATTAAGATCCCTTATAATAAGCCTAGATATTATATTTATAATTAAGAAATCTTAAAGCGCGCTTTTAATTAAGAGACCTAATATTATAGAACTAGTTATAATATTTCTAATACCCTATTTATTATCTACCTAGGTATTAATACTTATTTAGTTACCTAACTACTATCTATAAACTAAATTAAGTTCTACTACTAATTCCCTAATACTATCTTAAATATTAAGTAGCTATCCCTCTATAATACTATATAGAACTCCCTTAAGTATAACCTATATTATACTATTAATATTACTAGTATACCTATTTCTATTAATTCTAGAGAGGCCTTAAGTAGAGATAATAAACCTCTTGCTACTAAATATAACTAAGCTAATAAAACTATTAATACTAATTAGCCTAAACTATCCCTTAATACTAGCTAATCTAACTAATTTACTAATACTACTAAACGTATTAAACCTTAATTATTAACTAATATTATTATAACTAGTACTAGATTAACTCCTATTACTTAGAATAAGACTAATAAGATAGCTACTCCTAGGAAGTAAGCTACTAGTATTAGCACCCCTAAGATAATAGATACTATTAAGGCTATTAAAAGAATATAAGCCTATAGTAAACGCGTTAGCTATATTACTATACTACTTAATAGATACAAGGAGACCTAGTGATACGGTCCACGAAGTAGGCGAAAATTATAGGTGAAAAATACTATGAACTTTGAAGCTTTTTTCCTTAAAGGCGATAAGCCCTTTTATAAGGGTTAACGCGTTTAGGTATGTTTAATACGTTAAATATATTAGACGCCCTTAAGTAGGGTAACTACGCTAAGCGCGTTTAGTATTAATTACCTATATAAGAAGAAAAAGGCATTAATTATAATACGTAGTATAAAATTTAATTTATACCTCTTATTATAGTAACGTACTAGTAAGTAGAGCTATACTATTATATATAAGTAACTATATATAACCTTACTTCCTTTCTATTCTATACGTTTTATTATATCTAGCTTTAGGCTAAGGGAGTCTTAGGCGTAGTATTAGTTATCTTTAAGAGGTTAGGGTAGTCCTTATCCTTATTATTAATAATCTCTTTAGCTATAACTAGGAGTTAGTTAATACTAATACTATAAGTAGTAGCTAGTTAGGTATTATCCTCGTATTACTCTAGGAATAGGTAGTAAGATTTATTACTAACCTTAGGGTATACCTTAGTAATACTATTATTTTAAATTATAGTAATTAAGGTAGCGAGGGAGGCGATATTAGTGCGAAGGCCTTAAAGGTTAGTAGTATATTTATACTAAAAGTTAGCTATATCTATAGCTTTAGGGTCGCTAAGGTCTAAGAGAGTATAAATAGCGCTCGAGTTATTACTATTAACTATAGCCTAACTAATATAAGCGTTATCCTTAGTATATATACTAGGAAACTTATATTATAATATCTACTTAATAATAAAGAATAGCAATATAGCGCTAAACTCTAGGTTACTTATAATTTATTTAGTTAAAAACAAGTTAAGGGCGTAGATATATATATATAGACTAAGGATAATCGAGCTATTCTAGATAAGTATATATAGGGTAAGGCGTTTAGTATAGTAGGTAGCTATAAGGTTAGTAGCGTTAAAGAAATAGAGGCGCTAAAGGTATATATTAATTACCTCTTAAGTAGTTAGGAACTTCATATAGGAATAGATAAGGCGATAGAGGCTAGCGATATAAGTACGGGATTACTAGTTTATAATAATAATCTTCTTAACGCTAGTAGTAATATTAGGCGTCTTAATAGAGCTAGGTATATTAATAGTATTAAAGGGGCTAATATTAGAGGAAGGATTAATATTAGGGCGATCCTCTAGGCTAGTAGCTAACGCTATACGCTTAGTAGAAGACCTAGTAGTAAGGTATTATTCTAGGCTAAGGAAGCCTAGGCTCTCTTATATTAGTCCCTAGGGAATAGTTACTATAATAATCTTAAACTCGTTAGTAGCTAACTTAATAAATTAGCCTAGGTTAAGGGTAATAGCGCTAGTATTAGTAATACGACCCTTAGAGAGCGCTATAATCAGGGCGATCTAGGTCTCCTTATATCTATTAAGTAGTATAGTAATATAGCTAACGCGTTTACTATAGGCTTATATTCTTTTAATAGCCTTAATAGTATCTATTATATTAGGGGTACTAATACTAGTAGCTTACTTCCTAGGAGTAGCTATCTTATTAGTCTTATTCTAAGTAATAGGAGTTTATCTAGTACTAGTTATAATAATATTAGTTAATAATTAAGGTTTAATACGTTTAGTAGTATTAGTAACTTAGTTAGGTTAGCTAGTATTAAGGGATAGTTTAGGCTAATTAGCGTTAATAGTTTTATTAGCTTAGTTATATTTAGTAGTAATAGGTTTATTATCTCTACTTAAGGCCTCTCTAGAATTAATAGAAATAGGCATATTAGTAATATTAGTAGTATAATATAGGTTATACTTAAGGGAGTTCTATATAGTATTATAGAGGGATAGCTACTCGATATTTAAGATAGTATTAGGGAATTAGTAGTAGAACTTAATTTAGTTTATAGATAGTAGTTAGGCTATTAAGTAAGTATTAGTACCCGGGTAAATAACGAATAGGGTATTAGAAATATTATAACTAGTTCTATAATATTAGGTCTCTTAGTTAAGGGTATACCTAAAGATTTCTTAGTTATAAATATAATATCTAGGCTTATTATAAGGGATCTTAACGTTAGGTAGGTAGTAGCGAATATAGTTAAGGGTAATATACTTAGTATCTTTATATTTAGAGCGTTATCTATTTATAGTAAAGTAATACCTAGGTATATATAATATAGGTTACTCTAGTAGCGCTAAGCGTGTAATAACGTGGAGCTTTAGTAAGATTTCTTAACGTCTTAATAAGGATAATAGTAATAAAGGGAGATATATAAGAGTAATAATAGTATAGTAACGGGGTTAAAAGCGTTAACGCTCTTTAGTAAAATATATATATAGAGGAAAAATACGCTTAATACTAAGTAGGTAAAGGCAGTAGTAATAACTAGTAGGGTTACCTAGTAATATAAATTTGTTTTATACGTATATACTTAAGTGCTAATTTTTCTTATTAATTAAGTAAGAGTAGGGATCGACCTTCTAGTAAGGAGGGTAGTTATATTTCTAAAGGTTCTTATAGTACTAAGGGTAGAAGGAGTTTAAGAGGGAAGGTATAATAAGCGTAGTTATCTTTACTAACGGGATAGATATAGATATCGCTATTATTAGGGTAAAGTTCTTAGACGCGCTAAGCGTGCTAAATATCTTTATTTTATAATAAGGCCTTAGTTATAATACTCTTTATAGTTTATTGATTTATTTAAGGCGTTTTAAGTAGTGCGTTCTTTATTCGTAATATATATTATATTATTCCCCTAGGTTCTTATAAAGCCTTCCTCTTAAGCACCTTAGTAGTCTTTTACTAAGCTCTAATACTAGTTTAACGCCCTATTAGATAGGTCTTTAAGCTTATATTTATCTATAGAGCTATTCTATCTCTTATTCCTTACTTTTAAACGTAGTAATAAGTTTATCTATATTTATAGCGTCTTTATCTATTTAAATAGTATATATTAGTAGATAACTTTTCTATTTAACTAAATATTATACCTTTCCTTATATAAGGGTTCGTTTCTTAAGAATACTTTTAATCTTAAAATACTTATATACTTTAAGCTAATAAATATTAATATCTTCCTTAATATTAACTAGGCCTTAGTAGTTATCTTAGTAGTTAAATAGGTTACTACTAGGGGCTAGTACTAGTATAAGTTAGATAATAGATATAACTAGGTAAATATTTATATTAGGTAGAAT
>JAVHLU010000723.1:0-48017 GCA_036785755.1 Colletotrichum ledebouriae | reverse complement strand
GGCTCTTATTAATACCCCTAGAGGGGATACTTACTATTATATTATAACTAAGTAAGTAGACTTAGTAGTAGAAGCTAGGTAGGTTATTATATACCCTATAGAGTAGCCCTTCTTTAAGTAGGTCCTCCGTACTATTAAGGTAGAGGTAGCCTAGGCCCCTTAGGGCTTATTAGTAAGTATAGCTTATACTAACTGCTTTAATATAGAGAGAGCGTTACTAATAATAGCATAGCTAGTAGATAAAGTAGTAATAGAGGTAGTATTAGTAGCGCGGGTAGTGCGCGAGAGGAAACGTTAATAGTTTCGTAGTCTATTGAATAATTAAAAACCATGTTATTATTAATATAAAGTTAAAGATCGTGAGGCTATCTAGTGGGGTATGTATAAGTATAGCTATAGTTAGGAAAGGATTATATAACTAAAGGCTATATATTATCAGGAGGCGCGGAGTTAGAAGGTCTATTGCACTTAAGTAGGTAAAATCACTATGCAGTGGCCAGAGGCCCTAGTCCAAAGTATACTACCTACTAGTTATTAAGAGGAAGATTAGTATTACTTTCTATCCCTAAACCGATAGCTAAATAGAACGCTAGAACTAGAGTATTAAGCACTTCTTAAGGACTTTCTATAATATTAACTAGGACGACTAGGTAATATAGCTTAACCTAGCCTAATTTATTTATAATAACTCCTACTATAAAGCTACTATATTTCTTTACCCGCTAAACTACTAATAGGATATTCCCCTTATGGGCCTAATAATATTAAACCTTAGTTAAAGGCTTTAGTCCTAGTAGTATATAAGAGAATCTATAGCTTACTTACCTAGAGGGTAGCTATTACTAACTTACTCTAGAAGTATAATAAAATATATAGTAAGTTCTATAATTAAAGGAGGACCCCTATTATTTTTATTATAAGAGACCTCGTCCTACTTTTAACTAAGAATATTAGGTAGAGGCAGCCCTCCTATAAACGTTCTAATAAATATCTAGGCCTATTTAAGATCTAATAGGTAATTAATAGGGGATAGGCGTATAAGTTATAGGTAGATAAAGAATACTAAATCTATAATATATTTACACCTATATAATTAGAACCCTTTTTTAGCTTAGCCGTTTTACTATAAGATATCCTAATTAATAGCAATAATAACGTCTATATAGTAAACTATATCGTTACCTATAGGGGCCCTAGATATAACTATTAGTACCTGATTAAATAGAAGGGCTATAGCGAACTAGATAATTTATAGGAGCTATAATATAACGTATTAATAGACTTATAAAGTAATTACAAAGCTTAGTTATAAGTAAAAGTATTATAATCGCTATATAATTTAATAGATAACTTAATAAGTAACTAGTAGTTAGGCGGAAATAGGGTATAGAACCTAGGTATCTTAATTTACTAGCCTAAAAGCCCCTAATAAGGCGGAAAGAGACTAGAAAAATACCTAAAGGTAACTAGCTACTACCTAGAGGTTATTAGTAGCTTACTAGGGGCGCTCTTAGAAATTTTAAGTCTACTAGGTATTAGTACCCCTAGTATTATTATTATTATTATTATCTCCCCTTATAATAGATATAGTAGCTAAAGCCTTATAATTCTACTTTAAGTTAGAAATAATAACTAGCAAAGCACTAGGGAGGTACTAGCAGGGCTTAAATAAACTTATAACTTTATTATAAGAGTTAAATAACTCCTTAGTATACTTAGCTTATACCTCTTATATTATTAGCTATTTCTATACTAGCTACTCTATTATAATATAATAGTAAGTAAGCTCCTTATACTACTTATATAATAACTTAGTCTACTTCTTAGCCTCCTTAGCGAGGTGCTATAGTAGGTAGTAGCTTCCTCTAAGGCGCTTACCTAGTAATCCTCTAGCTCTATAGAGATCTCTACCTCCTTAGCCTTATACTTCTTAGGTATAATATTAGCCTTATTCTTCTTAGTTTAGAGGGCTTTCTTAATTATAAGCTAGGTAGCGAGAATCTCCTCCTATATATAATTAGAGACTAATAGTAAAGTACTAGGGAGGTACTAGATAACCTACCTTATTTTTAGTATACTACGCTTAAATATTAGGCTTAGAATAGCCCTTATCTATTAGGCGCTTAAGCTTATTAGTAGTATCTATTATATAATAAGTAAGCTATAAGGAGTTAGTAGCTAAGAACCAGAAAATAATACGTAAAATTTATATTAATATAGGCCTTTTTATTACCTATTTTAGTATAATACTTATATTTAATAGAGGCGCCTAAAGAATAAATAATTAGTAATAAACCTATAAATTAGTAAGCAATTTAAAGCCTAAAGCTAGCGAAGTACTAGATAAGTACTAGCTAAGGACTAGCTAAGGACTATATACTTACTATTACTCTTAAAGTATATAATTAAGCCTATAAGGAGCTTAAGCTCGGTATCTATATCTATAGGCAGCTCCTACTTCGCCTATGCTAAGAGGTAATAGTAGCAGGAGCATACCTACAGCTTACCTATTATAAGGATACTAGTAGTATCTAGTATAGCGGCGGGGTAGGGGGCGGCGTTAGTAGCGTTAGTAGTATTAGTAGTAGAGGATAATATAATAATAAATTCGTTATATAGTAATTAAGATAAAGTTATTAGTAAGGGAGCAGGAGGCTAATAGTAAGTTATTAGTAGTATTAGTATTATAAATCTAAAGAAGTAAGAAGAAGAGATTTTAATGCGGTGAAATTTCGAACGATTTATATATTTTTAACTTAATATTAAAACCAGGCTTTTATATAGCTAAAAGGAGGATAATCTCTAGATTATTATATTATTTAGCTTTTACTAACTTTACTAAGTATAGGGAGGTACTAGATAACTACTAGATAACTACTAATAGCCCCCTATATTATAATAAAGACCCTCTTTATCCCTAAAGGGAGAACGTCTTTATTACTTCTATAAAGGTATTAAAAATATAGTAATAAGTAGAAAATATAATAAGTCCGAGGGGGAATTTAAAATAATTAAAATAAGCCTAAATAAGGGTATATTTTAGTACTACCCTATAAAAGAAAGAGTAACCCTTATAAGGGAACTTAGTTATAGCTATTTAGATAACTACTAAGTAATTCTAGATCTATCTAATAAAGCTATAAGAGTAATTAGAGTATAGGTATACCTTATTACTAGCTTACTACTCCTCTAAGCTATAAAGTCCCTTATTACCTAGGTATAAGAGCTATAAGAGTAGCTAGAGTAGAAAATAAGTACCCTATTACTAGTTAACTACTCCTCTAAGTAACCTAGCTATCTAAGGAAGAGTTATATAATTAGAATAAGGGATATTAAATTCTAGACCTATAGAAGCTAGGAGGTTATAAAGTCTTATAGGTAGGTATTAGGTACCCTCTAGATAATTATAGAGTAGACTAGTCTAAGGGTAGATTAGTTTAGAGGGGGGGGATTATATTATAAGCTAGGATAATATTATAGGGAAAAGGGCTTAGTAGGCTAAGTTAGGGAAGTCCATAGGAGTTAGGGCTATAGCGAGGCACTAGGTAAGCCCTAGATAAGTCCTCTAGCCCTTATCTAATAGTTAGAGGGCTAGAGAAGAATATTTAACCTTCGATATACCTAACTATACTGACTCTATTACTCTGCACCGCACTAGTTTGTGACACTAGCGTCTTATAATAGATACTTAGGAAACCACTACCAAAAGCAGAGGTAGGAAGGATACGGTTTGTGTGTGGACTAATTGCGCGCATGGACCTTTGAACGCCCTCGAACACGTTGATATTGACGACGATACCCGGAGCAAGGCTGAGATGTATCCTCATTGTCTGGTCTTCAACACCACTGTGGCTTTGCTTAGACTCAAGACCCTGCCCGGGGAAAACGCAGAGAGCCAAGCTGTCATTCGAATGGGTATATACACCAAAAGGGGCTTGCTCGTCGGAGAAACTGCACTGATGGATAGGGAACTGGCTTAGATGCAGTTCGTTGAGAAACCTACTCTGTGTTCGCTCTTGCTGCCGGTCACATGTTTAAAGGCTATGAGAGAGAAAAGGCTATTTCCTCAGGGAAGTATCCATACTTTCGATATAACGAGCCCTGGGCGATTATTGTCATGGTTGCATCCTGATAAGGTCCATTGTACTCACGGCTGGCCCTTAGGAGAGTAAGCCCCGAGACTTGGACGAGTGCGAACCCACGATGGGGCCCAGTCATCTTAGTCTGACGACTGATTAATGTCAGGGGATTGTTATTGACTGGAAATTGGCGCGAGTTAAGATGATGAAGGAAAACCCATGTTTGTTTAGATAAAATTATCTTTGCGCTCGAAAACGACATTTGGTTGATATAGTATGCAGTTGGCAGGCTGTACCTAGAGGTGCTTAGCTACTCGAGGGGTTACACCTCGGTGAGTCGCCTACTAACCGCCACCTCCTAATGATATTCGGTGTTCCGCAGTCCGCATCAATATGAATGAAGACACAAAGGAGTCCTCTGGATTTATGCCTTACTGTCGGAGACAACAGCACCGTTCAGCGAGACGCGCCAATTAATGTGATGCCACTCGGGACAAAGCTAGCGTAGTACCTGGGCAATTGCTAATAGATGGACAGGCGGCGGGAACGGCCTGGGCGGCAGCTGCGGCGGGGCAGGTTGAGGTGCTGCTGCACGTCAGGCCGTGTTCGATCCGGTGCATTCCCGCTGAACACGGAAGGCGGGGCCCACTTGAGGCGGGACGGGGCGGGAGCGGGGGTGGTTTCCTTCCGCAGGACCGGGTTCAGATGGAATGCGCTAAATCCAACACGGCCCACTATGAGGACGGATTTCGCCGAGCACTCAAGCTGGAGTCGCTGGGGCACGTGGTGCACGGGCGGTCCCGTCTTCTCCAGTGAGCGGGCCTTGTTCTAGTTGGTCAGCGGAGCGGGTCCAGGTTCCCGATTTAATCTAAGTGGAGTAATATGCCCAGAACATTTATTTAATTAGCCGCAGCGTGAGGAGCCTCGCTGTGGCTAGTACCTACCTATGAGGGGCAGCCGCGCCCCAGCGCAGCGGTAGCCGCAAGGCGGTGACTAAACACCATGCGGTGGTCCGTTAACCTAGCGGACGGCGCTAATAATAACATCTAGGCATAGTTTAGAGCAGAAAGTAGCACGCGCTAACGATAAATTAGTAAACCTAGACTATAATATAGTAGCAACGTAGTATACCCGCGGTAGGGACCTAGCTTGCTCTTACATAACTAAAATAGCTAATAAATTATAGCTAATTACTAGCACTAAAGTAAGTAATAGCAAGCGGAAAATATATATAGAGCTTATTTTTATTATATTTCTTAGTAGAAAAACAAAGCAAATAAGCTTATTGTTATAACCTATTAGGTATAATAAAACTAGTATAGCGCCCTATAGGACACCTAGTAGCTGTAGGATAATTTATATATAAGATAATATAAGATTAAGAAACTACTTAGAGTAAAAGAACTATAGTATAAGTTATATGACGATAAAATAAATAGATTAAATCTATATACTAAGGATATGAAGGCTATACGCTAAGTATATAGACCTTATTAAGTAAAGAAATAGATAAGAAATACTATTTAAGACTTAAAACTTATATATAAAATAAATTTAAGACTCCCCTAAGGATAAACTTCTATAGCTTTTTAGTAATTAATCTTTAACTCTACTTTATAGACTTTTAAGCTTAATTTATACTATAGCTTAATATGAAGCTTATAATTAATTGCTATATCTTCTCCTCTTAACATTTAAGGCTTTATAGTATATAGCACTTTTAATCCTATTATTAACTTTATCTCTTAGCTTTTAATAGTAAAACCTTTACTATTAAATCGCTTAGCTATAATATTTTAATTGCTTTTTTTAGTAAGTTAACCTTTAAAGTTATCAATAATATAGTATAATAATTATATCTTTTGATACTTTTACTAAATACTTAACGTTTAGCTTCTTTATCAAATTTAGTAAATAACTTACTTAAAATCTTATCAAAGAACTTCAAAATTAATAGATAAAAGATAACAATTCTAATAATAATAATAATAAGATTCTTAAGTAAGAACATATAAAGGCTAATGAAGATATTAAAACTATATAAAGTATATTCAATAATAATATTGATACTTTTACTAAGCTTTAATAAACCTTTCACTAAGTAAATTAGTAGAATATTAAACTAAACTATTAAAATAAAACATTTTAAGCTATTATTAATATTATTACTATATTAATTTAGAAAAATATAATAACCTTCAATTTAATACTTTTAATCTTTATAATAAGATTACTAAACACCTTAAGGAAATCCTTATTTAACTTAAAAATTACTATAGCTTTTACTATAATAGCTTTAAGAATAAAACTAAGAAGGTTATTTATACTTTAAGATTCCTTAAAAGATAAACCTTTTAATAGTTTAGAAAGAAAAACTCTTAATAAATACTTTATAAAAGTTTAAAATATCTTTAATAGCTTTTAAAGCTTTAAGGTTACTTTAAAGTTACTCTTTTAAAACCTTAATAAGCAATAATAAGCTAAATAAAACTTATTTAAGCTTTAATAAACTAAATCTATTAAAGACTATATTATAAAATCTCAATATATTTATATATAACTTAGCTTTGTAGAGGAAAGTAAGATCTTTATATTTTACTAAAAACTTAAAGATAAAGTTAAAAATAAAATTATTAAAAATAATTACTTTAATAACGTCCTCTAATATATCAACTCTACTATTAAATTTAACAACTATCTCTATAAAAATAGAAAGAGAAGTATAAATAATAACTACTTATAAATATTAAAACAATAATATTAATAGTAATAATATAACCTTTAGTATTAAAATAAAAACTAAAGAGTCTATAAAAAGATCTTTATTAAAAAATAAAGATAACTATAATAACCTTAAAGTTAGTAAACTCCTAAAGTACTTTACTATATATAAGTAGTATATTAAACCTATAGACCTTAGCGTAGCTTAACGTACTAATAATAAGAAAAGCTTTAAATGCTGTAACTATAATAAAATAGAATATTTTACTTAAGACTATTAATAACCTAGAAAAGAGCGATTTTAATTGGTCTTTAAATAAAGTTTATAAGCCAATATTATAATAAAAATAATACTATATAACTAAGGCCTCTAGCCACTGCATAGTGATTTTACCTGCTTAAGTGCAATAGACCTTCTAACTCCGCGCCTCCTAATAATATATAGCCTTCGGTCACGTGATCGTAACCTAATAACCTCCTAAGTTGCCGACTACCTTTCCTAACTATAGCCGCACTTATACGTGCCTATTAATAGCCTCACGATCTTTAACTTTATATCGATAATAACGTGATTTTTAATTATTTAAACTATAAAACTATCGACTTTTCCTCTTATATACTACCTATACTGCTATTAAATACCACCTCTATTACCGCTTTATCCGCTAGAAGTCGTTACTATCTTTACTATACTATTATTAGTAACGCTCTCTCTATTAGTTAGCATAAGCCGTACTTACTAATATTTAAGCCCTAAGAGGCCTAGGCTACCTCTACCTTAATAGTATAGAGGACCTGCTTAAAGAAGGGCTACTCTATAGGGTATATAATAACCCGCTTAGCTTCTACTACTAAGTCTACTTACTTAGTTATAATATAATAATAAATATCCCCTCTAAAGGTATTAATAAGAGCCCTCTTAAGGGCTATATTAATATTATACTCTCTATATATAATAAAATAATTAAAGAAGGAGCAGGTTTTATTAATTATATTAATACTAAACTCTCTAGTAAGCTCTCGCGCGTTATTAGTATTAAAGGGCATGCCTCGCGCAGGGTTAGCGTTTTTATATACGGGGTCTAGTACTAATATAATTAAGGATTTATTATAGGTTATAGGTATACCTAGGACTTCGTGGATAAGGAAGAGGGAGAGATATAAGGCCCTGCTCGTAGCAGAGCTTCTTATGCTTCTAGCTATAAGAACCTCTTAGGAAAGACCTCTTTAGTTAAAGAGTTACCTCTTATATAGTAGTATTTATAGTACCTTTAGCACCTTACTAGAAGGTTAACCTTTTAGGTTAAGAAGTTATCTTATATAGTAGCTTTTATAGCACCTTACTAGAAGGTTTAGTAATAGCGTTTCTAGGCTATAAGAGCCTTAGTAGCTTATTTAGCTCTAATATAATTAGCCCTAGTATAGCGCGCGTCTAACTTTATAATATTTAGAGGGTTTACCTATAAGTAGGAGGAATATATAGGGTTCTTATATTATTTTCCTTAACTAGTAGAGGGTATAGGTTAAAATACTTATATAGTATTTCCCGAATTCTACCTGCGAAGTAGGTAAATTTGTTATAGTCTTTTTGCGAAGGGGCTGCGGCGTAATTCCGAACTCAATACTATATAACTAACTTAGTTATACTACTTACTTTAATAATAACTATTTAATTTACTTAAATAGTAACGGATATATTAAATATTACTTTAAGAACCTTAAAGGATACTCTAAATATAATAAGACTACAGAATTACTTACTTATACTTTTATTATACAATATAAAGTTAATAGTAAAATTATATATAAAGCTCTTTAATAACTTAACGTTAAGTTAGGAATACCTAAAGAACTTAATTATTAAGCTCGGAATTACGCCGCAGCCCCTTTGCAAAAAGACTATAATAAATTCACCTAGTTCGTAGGTAGAATTCGGGAAATACTATATAGGTATTTTAACTTATACCTTCTACTAGTTAAGGAAAATAATATAGGAACCCTATATATTCCTATTACTTATAAGCAAACCCTCTAAATATTATAAAGTTAGACGCGCGCTATACCGGGGCTAATTATATCCGAGCCGAACGGCCTACTAAGGCTCTCGTAGCAACGCCCTCGCTAAACCTTCTAGTAAGGTACTATAAAAGCTACTATATAAGATAACTCCTTAACCTAAAAGGTTAACCTTCTAGTAAGGTAAACGCTACTATATAAGAGGTAACTCCTTAACTAAAGAGGTCTTTCCTAAGAGGTTCTTATAGCTAGAAATATAAGAAGCTCTATTACTATAAGTAGGGCCTTATACCTCTCCCTCTTCCTTATCCTTATCCCTTAACTATATTAGTACTAGACCTTATATATAAATACGCTAAGCCTAAGCGAGGTATACCCTTTAGTATAAATAATATAGAGGGGATTACTAGAGAGTTTAGCCTCGATATAATTAATAAAACCCGCTCCTTTATTAACTACTCTGCTATATATAGAGAGTATATTATTAATATAGCCCTTAAGAGGGCTTATTTTAATACTCCTATAGGGGACTCTATAAGATATAATAATATTAGCGCTATATAAGTAAACTTAGTAGTAGAGGTTCGGCGGGTTATTATATACCCTATAGAGTAGCCCTTCTTTAAGCAGGTCCTCCGTATTACTAAGGTAGAGGCGGCCTAGGCGGCCTAGGCGAATGTTAGTAAGTACGGCTTGCGCTGAATAGAGAGAGCGTTACTAACGACGGCATAGCTGCTGCGAAGGCGTTAGCTAACCTAATTAAATAAGAGGACTAGCGGATAAAGCGGTAATAGAGGTAGTATTTAATAGTAGCGCGGGTAGTATATAAGAGGAAAAGTCGATAGTTTCGTAGTTTAAATAATTAAAAACTACGTTATTATCGATATAAAGTTAAAGATCGTGAGGCTATCTAGTATAATAGGTATATATAAGTGCGGCTATAGTTAGGAAAGTTATAATCACGTGACCGAAGGCTATATATTATCAGGAGGCGCGGAGTTAGAAGGTCTATTGCACTTGAGCAGGTAAAATCACTATGCAGTGGCCAGAGGCCAAGAACTTAATTATTAAGTTAACTCTCTTTTAAAGCTTTAAGCGTAATAAGCTCTATAACACTAAAAACTAAAACATACCCCCTATAACTAGAGTAAACCTTATAATATTACTTAACAATATATTTAATTAGAAATTCCTATTAGAAACTTACCTTTAGTTAATAATATTAGCTTTAAAGAGAAATTAAAAAAAGGAAATAAAGCTTAATAACTTAAATATAAAGAAATTAACCTCTTAAATAATAACTAATCTATTTAGTTTTATAAAATCTTAAGAACCTAATAAAAAAGCTATATAGAGATTCTTAGTACTTAGGGATTGCCCTAAAATAAATATTAAGCACTTTAAGCACTATAAGCTATATTAAGTATAATATTTTAAAAGTAACTATAAGGAATACTTTAGAGATAAATATATACTTTAGTTTTACTTGTAGCAATATAACTATTAGCTAGTTAACTAAGTTTATATAGAAGACTAACTATCTATATAGAAACTATAATTATTTGATAAAGATAAGTTTACTATATCTACCTCTAGCTTCAGCTATTCTATAAAATATCTTGATAACTTAAATATATAATAAAAGCGTATTAATAGGATTAAGTTTATATATACTTACCTTAAAGAGCTAGAGCACTTTAATATATTTAAAAGAAACTAATTAATATTAACTTAGAATTAAGGACAATAGCATTATAAAAGTATAGAGAGAAGGAAAATATATTACTTACTCATAATAAGATGAGTAATTAAAAAAGTAAGCTTGCTTACTAAAGTAAGATAATAATAAGCATTATAGATAAAGTCTCTATATTTAGCGACTAGTAAATACTATTAGCACCTCTATCTTAACGTTATAATAAAAGAATAAATAATAAGCGCTTTAATTAACTATAGTAAATAAAGGAATTTTTTATCTCTATAAATTATTAATAAAAGGTAAATCTTATAGATAAAGAACGGCCTCTGGCCACTGCATAGTGATTTTACCTGCTCAAGTGCAACAGACCTTCTAACTCCGCGCCTCCTAACAATACATAGCCTTCGGTCACGTGATCGTAACACTAGATAGCCTCACGATCTTCAACTTTATATCGATAATAACGTGGTTTTTGATTATTCAAACTATGAAACTGTCGACTTTTCCTCTCGCGCACTACCCACGCTGCTAATACCGCCTCTATTACCGCTTCATCCGCTAGCAGCTATGCCGTTATTAGCAACGCTCTCTCTATTCGGCGCAAGCCGTACTTACTAACGTTCCCCTAAGGGGCCTAGGCTACCTCTGCCTTAATAGTACGGAGGACTTGCTCGAAGAAGGGCTACTCTATAGGGTATATAACGACCTACTTAGCTTCTATTACTAAGTCTACTTACTTAGCTATAATATAATAGTAAGTATCCCCTCTAGGGGTATTAATAAGAGCCCTCTTAAGGGCTATATTAATAATACGCTCTCTATATATAACGGAGTAGTTAAAGAAGGAGCGGGTTTTATTAATTATATTAATACTAAACTCTCTAGCGAGCTCTCGCGCGTTATTAGTATTAAAGGGCGTGCCTCGCGCGGGCTTAGCGTTTTTATATATAGGGTCTAGTGCTAATATAGTTAAGGATTTATTATAGGTTAGATAAGGAAGAGGGAGAGGCATAAGGCCCTGCTCGCAGAGCTTCTTATGCTTCTAGCTATGAGAACCTCTTGGGAAAGACCTCTTTAGCGAGGGCGTTGCCACGAGAGCCTCAGTGGCCCGTTCGGCTCTGATGTAATCGGCCCCGGTGCGGCGCGCGTCCGACTCTATAATATTCAGAGGGTTTGCTTGCGAGTAGTAGGAACGTATAGGGTTCCTATATTATTTTCCTTAACTAGTAGAGGGTATAGGTTAAAATACCTATCTAGTATTTCCCGAATTATACCTGCGAACTAGGTGAATTTGTTATAGTCTTTTTGCAAAGGGGCTACGGCGTAATTCCGAGCTCAATAGATAAAGAACGAAGTATTATATATACATTAGATAGTTTTAAGAGAAAAAGTCTGATATAGTAGAGTTACTATTATTTTAGAGATTATATAACTTTTAATTAGTTAATATAGCTAAAATAAACCTTAATATAACTAAGATAAGTAATTAAAAAAGTATTTTAAGAATCCTATAGTTATAAAAGAATAATTTATAGATAAACTAGAGAATAAGCTAACTTTAGTAAAATAATAATAGAAGTTTAGCCTCTAAGTAGTGGTCTAAAAATAATATTTAATATAAGCTTACTTAAAATAACTTAATTACCAAGTAGTAACTTTAATCTAACGCTTTATATAAGTATATAAAGAACGTAGAATAATTCCTTCTATATCTATAAATTAAATATATAAGGATTAGAACCCTAGTAATAATGATAACTCTTAAAGAAGATTAACTTTTATTTATTCTAAAAGAATATTAGTTATATATGAAACTATTTACTAAAGAACTTAAAATAAAGTTACTAAAATATAGTAGCTATAACTATAAGATTAAGCTTAAAGAAGGTAAGAAACCTATATTTAGTAAGATTTATAGATTAAACTAAAACGAAATAGAAGCATTAAATATATCCTTGAATAAGAACCTTAAGGGAAGTTATATTAAACCTTTATAATTACTAATTAGATATTTAAGACTATTTATATTAAAGAAAAGTAGTAAAAAATAGCTTTATATTAACTATTATAAACTTAATAATATTATAATTAAAAACTATTACTTATTACTATTTATCTTAAAACTCTATAACTCTTTATATAACGTATAGTAGCTTATAGTATTTAACCTTAAAGAAGTATATAACTTTATTTATATTAAAGAAGATAATGAATAGAAAATAGTATTTTATATTATTATATATATAGGCGCAGGGTAAGTGGGAGGAAGTTATCTATTACAGCAGAAAAGGAGTGGCTATAGATAAGGGTCTACATATAGAGCCTCGCGGAGTGGGCGCGGCGCGCAGAGGGCAGCGCCAGTAGCACTAAGAGCTCTAGAGGAGGTCTGGGCTATATAACACACCTCTCCAGAAGCAGCAGAGGAGTTCTATAACGGCAGTTCTAAAATAAAAAAGAAGCTATCTATAATAGAGAGAGAGAAACGTGGAGCTCCCTCTAGTTATCACTAAAAGGGGGTACTAGCTTATGGATATAGTCTATAGTATAAGTACTAGAAGCAATATACTATTCTATAGATATAGTTTATAGCACTATAGTACTAAAGACTACTACTTAATAATCTATAATATTATTACTAGAGATTACTACTTAATAATTTATAGTATAAGTACTAGAAACTATCACTTAGTAGTTTATAGTATTATACTAGAAGTATTAAAGAAGAAATTAATAATAAAAATAAGTATAGTAAGATAGATCTAAAGAGGCTTTTTAGTATTCTATATTTATTAATAGCTTTTACTAGTTATAGTACTAACTAGTAGCTTAGATATTACCAATAAGGGTATACTACTTATCTATTTATATATATTCTTTAATATCTCTAGTATCCTTAGAATTAATATAGTTATTCCCCTTACTAGTAACCACTTTTTAAAGCTAGTAGTACTTAAGCAGAAGCTAGTTATAGTAAAAGCTATAGAGGCACTTCCACTTTAAGTATCCTAGTGAGTACTAAGAGGACTAGGAGCCCCTATTAGTAGGGCTCTAGCCCTTAGTAGAGTATATAGTATTCTTAGAGCAGTCTATAAATAAGGTATAAATACTATAATCTTTTAGGTGGTTATTAGTGAAGTAGTTATAGTTATAGAGAATAGCTATAAATACCCTCCTATACTCAGTAAGCAGTTAAATAGATATCCTAGCCTGCTTAGTAGCTAGTAGTATAAGTTATATATAGTTTACCTAGTCTAGAAAGTAGTATAAGGTAGTATTAAGGAATAACTTAATACTAAGGGTACTAATAACCTCTAGAGTATTATATATCTTCGTAGTCTATAACACAGTATACTACTTATTATACTAGTATATAAGCTATATAGTATATATACAGAGTATCTAAAGGTAGTTCTCCTATATAGTAGCCTCTATGGAACCTATAGCTAGGCAGAGATGGTAGCAGAGGGTCCTTATAAGCTCTTAAATAGATATCTTAGCCTTATTATTATATATAATCTTAAGCTATATAGCAGTAAGTATATTAGGGTTAATAAAAGTAATAATAAAGTTAGATATATAATAGTGACTAGTGCTAGCCTTCTCCTACTTAGTTGTAGTAAGCTCCTAGTTATAGTAATATATAGCATACTCTTTATAGATATTCTCTAAAAGCACTAGGAGCAGCAGAGCAGGCTTAGGCAACTCCTTAGTTATTATATATATATTATAGCAGGCAGTTTAATATATATACTTTATCTAATACTGAGCTTCCTAATAGGCTTATAAAGCAGCTTATTAATACTTTATAGTACTTTTCAGCATAGGAGGTTAGGTCTGCTCTAGTAATAGTATATTAGGTATATCAGGAGACAGGTTAATATACTTCTATATATAGCACTAAGCAGCTTAGTAGTAAAGGATAAGCTCCTAGTAAGGCTAATTATATAGGTAAGTAAGCTTCCAAGTAATATTAAAAGAGGTGGAAATTATTATAAATATATAGAGCTTTATAGTATAATATATATAGATATGAAAAGAGTGTATAAGATTAACTCTCCTATGCCTATAGGGGCCTATGCCTATAGGTAATACTTAGGGATAAACTAGGTAGTTAGCAGAGCTAGGCTTATAACTATTATATATATAGGTATAGGGTAAGTGGGAGGAAGTTATCTATTACAGTAGAAAAAGAGTGGCTATAGATAAGGGTCTATATATAGAGCCATGTGGAGTAGGCACAGCGCGCAGAGGGCAGCGCTGGTAGCGCCAAGAGCTCCAGAGGAGGTCTGGGCTACGCAATATATATATAATAAGGATATTCTAAAACTTTAGTTATACTATTTAAGCTTACTAAAGCTTTAGTAATACTTTAAACTATAATTAATAAAGTTCTGTATTAATACCTTAATAATAGTAATATTATTTACTTTAATAATATCTTTATTTTCTCTAAAACCTTTAAAGCATATAAGTGATACATATACTAAGTACTTTAAGCACTTTAAGATACTAAGCTTTGAGTTAAGCTACCTAAAATTAAGTTTTGCTAGTAATAAGTTAAATTCTTAAGCTTTATGATTACCTTGAAGATTATATAAATATTAAAAGATAAGATCTAATTAATCATAAAATAGCTAATACTAGAAAGCATTAAAGATATATAGTTATTTCTTAGACTTATTAATTTTTATTACTGATATATTAAAAACGTTATAAATAGTAGCTATAAGTTATAAGATCTTATATAAAAAGATAGTAAGTTTAAGTAAATAAATAAATATTAAGAAGACTTTAACTAAATTAAGAGATATATATAAGAAGATATTATCCTACATATCTTAAACCTTAAGAAACCTTTTAAGTTAGAAACTAATACTTTAAACTTTATAATAGAAGCTTAGCTTACTAAACGTAATAATACTAAAAGCTTAAACCTAATTATCTTCTTATTAAAGAGGTTTAGTAAACTAAAACATAACTACTAAAGTTTTAATAAAGAACTTATAGTAATTATTAAAATACTTAAAGAATATAAACTATAGTTATTTAGAATTAAATACCTTATAAAAGTCTATATAAACTATAAGAACCTTTATTACTTTGTTACTTTAAAAGTCTTTAATAAATAATTAGTTAAAGAGTTAAAATTCCATAGTGAATTTAACTTTAAAATTATTTACTATAAAGAAATAGAAAA
The DNA here is from genome assembly GCA_036785755.1 of Colletotrichum ledebouriae. Classification (NCBI taxonomy): domain Eukaryota; kingdom Fungi; phylum Ascomycota; class Sordariomycetes; order Glomerellales; family Glomerellaceae; genus Colletotrichum; species Colletotrichum ledebouriae. The sequence continues at coordinate 32,305 of JAVHLU010000723.1, read as the reverse complement.
TAGTAAAGTTAATACTTTTAGCTAATAACTAAACTATAATATCTTAATACTAAAGAAAATATGAGTTATCTTGAAAATAGATATAAATAGAAACCTTATACTAATAGTTAAACTCCTTATAATAGCTAAATAAATTAATATTAATATAACTAAAAGAATAACCCCTAAGCTTATTTATAAGATTTACTCTATACTAAGATAGAATAGGGTGGTTATAGGCGCCTATGTGTATATAGGCGCGCCTAGCTATATATGCCCACTTTAGAAACCCTTATAAGATACGCCTATAAGTACTATGCTTAGCTACGTATATTGAGTTGAGTTCGGAATTACGCCGCAGCACCTTTGCAAAAAGACTATAATAAATTCACGTAGTTTGCAGGTATAATTTAGGAAATATTATTTCAGTATTCTAACTTATACCCTCTACTAGTTAAGGAAAATAATATAGGAACCCTATATATTCCTACTACTCGTAAGTAAACCCTCTAAATATTATAAAGTTAGACGCGCGCTATACTAGGGCTAATTATATTAGAGCTAAATAGGCTACTAAGGCTCTTATAGCCTAGAAATGCCTTTACTAAACCTTTTAATAAGGTGCTATAAAAGCTATTATATAAGATAACTTCTTAACTTAAAAGGTCGACCTTCTAGCAAGGTGCTAAAGGTGCTATAAACGCTACTATATAAGAGGTAACTCCTTAACTAAAGAGGTCTTTCCTAAGAGGTTCTTATAGCTAGAAGTATAAGAAGCTCTACGAGCAGGGCTTTATACCTCTCCCTCTTCTTTATCTAACTTATAATAAATCCTTAACTATATTAGTACTAAACCCTATATATAAAAACGCTAAGCCTATGCGAGGTACGCCTTTTAATACTAATAATATACGAGAGCTTACTAGAGAGTTTAATATTAATATAATTAATAAAACCCGCTCCTTTTTTAACTACTCTACTATATATAGAGAGTATATTATTAGTATAACCCTTAAGAGGGCTCTTATTAATACCCCTAGAGGGGATACTTATTATTATATTATAGATAAGTAAGTAGACTTAGTAGTAGAAGCTAGGTAGGTTATTATATACCCTATAGAGTAGCCCTTCTTCGAGCAGGTCCTCTGCACTTTTAAGGTAGAGGTAGCCTAGGCCCCTTAGGGCTTAAATATTAGTAAGTATAGCTTATGCTAACTACTTTGATATAGAGAGAGCGTTACTAATAATAGCATAGCTAGCGGACGAAGCAGTAATAGAGGTAGTATTAGTAGCGCGGGTAGTACGCGAGAGGAAAAGTCGATAGTTTTATAATCTATTAAATAATTAAAAACTACGTTATTATTAATATAAAGTTAAAGATCGTAAGGCTATCTATTATAACGGATATATATAAGTATAGCTATGGTCAGGAAAGGATCACGTGACCGAAGGCTATATATTATTAGGAGGCGCGGAGTTAGAAGGTCTATTGCACTTAAGCAGGTAAAATCACTATGTAGTAGCCAGAGGCCTAGCTATGTATATAAAAAGGCCTCTTTTTTAAAGAGATAATAATATTACATCTAAAGATTTATACTACACTTAGCATTTATAAGCTCTTTTTATAGTAGGTTTTAATAGTTAGTTTTAGCTACTACACCTATATATTATTTTAATAGAGGTCTATTTAGAATTCCGCCTTAGTTAATAGACTATAAAACCTCTAGCTAAGTATACTTCTACGCTATATTCGCAATATTAGTTATTATAAACCTTCTAGCTTATAGCTTAAGGGTTTAACGTCTTTCTTTTAGCTATTTTAACTAATTTTCTTATAATCTATAGCTTAGCATTTAATTATAGCTTAGATCCCTCTTTTTACTTCTTTTTACTCTTCTTACGCGATTACGCTATTATATATAAATAGCCCCTATAGTATAAACTTTTCTTACTTATATACACCTATACGCTTACTTACGCTTTATTATAGAACAATATAGCATTTACGCTATATTAACTATACCTAACCTTTACGCCAAAAAGGACCTACTTAACTAACGCTACGCTACGCTAAGTATAGCTAATAATAGCGCTTAGTTACACCTAGTTACACTTAGTTACACCTAGCTATATACGTTTAATTATACCTTATTATATGCTTACTTATACGCGCTTAAATATACTATATCCTACTTACTTACTATAGCACTTAAATATTAGTTTAGAAAGGGCTTAGAGGGCTTAGCCTAGGGGGGCTATAGTTTTAATATACTATAGGGGTATACTTATAAAGAAGAGATAGTATAAAGGTATTAATAATAAGGAGGTAAAGATAGCTGAAATAGTTATTATATAAGTTATTATATAATTACGTTTTAAAGCTTATAGGTTTAATTGCTTTTTAGCGCTTTTGTATTCTTATAGAGCTTTTTCTTAGTAAGTAGCGCCCTACGTAAGGGTTTAAGGAGGATTAAAATAGAATAAAGTAGTTATAGGCGCTTACGCATATATAGGTACGCCTAGCTATAAATACCTGCTTGAGAAACCCTCGTGAGATATACCTATAAGTACTACGCCTAGCTATTTGTATAAAAAGGCCCCTTTTTAAAAAGATAATAACATTATATTTAAGGACCTATATATTACAGCTAGGCTATCTAACAGTAAGGTTGTACTAATAGAAGCTAAGGGATAACGTATATAAAAGTATCTATAGTGCTAAAAGCTAGAGAGCTATTAAGGGTTATAAGAGAAGGTATAGTAATTAGGTATAGACTTTATATTAGGTATAATATAAGGTAAGCTTAAAAGTCTATAAGGTAAAGTTAAAAGTCAATCGCTAAAAAGCAATAAAAGTCTATCTTTAAGTAAGTCTTAAGTCTATTCTATATATAAGTCTTATTTCTTAAATAGTATCCTTTATCTATTTTTTCTTATAATAGAACCTATTATCTTAATATATAGCCTCTATATCTTTAGCATATAGATCTAATCGTTTTATCTTATTATTATATACCTTATACTATAGTTCTTCTACTCTAAATAGTTCTTTAATCTTATATTATTCTATATATAAATATTCTATAGGTACTAAGTGCTTTATAGAGCGTTACTTTAGCTTTATTATACCTAATACGTTATAACATTAAGTCTCCCCTTAAATAGTTTTATCTTTAAGACTAATATAAGTAAGTATAGGCTTTTAAGTTAGGAAGTTATTAATTATACTTTTTAACTGTTTATAATGCTAACACTATACTTAAAAATTAAAGGATTTAAAATTAATCCTTCATTTTATATATAGTAACGTCTTTTATTAATTTAGTTTAAATAATATAATGCTTTATATTTATTTTGTTTAAGTAAACTATACTTATTATATAGTAAAAGACATAAAAAACTACTAAGGCTATAAGAACCTTGAGTACTTTTATAATAGAATAGTAATAGCGTTAAAATATAAGTATATAAATATTAATATTATATTAAGCTCGGAATTACGCCGCAGCCCCTTTGCAAAAAGAGTATAATAAATCTACCTAGTTCGCAGGCATAATTCGGGAAATACTATATAAGTATTTTAACCTATACCCTCTACTAGTTAAGGAAAATAATATAGGAACCCTATAGGTTCCTACTACTTATAAGCAAACCCTCTAAATACTACTATATAAAGTCGGATGCGCGCCGCACCGGGGCTAATTATATTAGAGCTAAACGGGCTACTAAGGCTCTCATAGCCTAGAAACACCCTTACTAAACCTTCTAATAAGGTGCTATAAAAGCTACTATATGAGATAACTCCTTAACCTAAAAGGTTAACCTTCTAGTAAGGTACTGCGAATGCTATTATATAAGAGGTAACTCCTTAACTAAAGAGGTCTTTCCTAAGAGGTTCTTATAGCTAGAAGTATAAGAAGCTCTGCTATAAGCAGGGCCTTATACCTCTCCCTCTTCTTTATCCTTATCCTTATAACCTATAATAAATCCTTAACTATATTAGTACTAGACCTTATATATAGATATACTAAGCCTAAGCGAGGCACGCCCTTTAGTATAAATAATATAGAGGGGATCGCTAGAGAGTTTAGCCTTAATATAATTAATAAAACCCGCTCCTTTATTAACTACTCTGCTATATATAGAGAGTATATTATTAGCATAGCCCTTAAGAGGGCTTACCTTTATACCCCTATAGGGGACTCTATAAGGCGTAATAGTATTAGAGCTAAGTAAGTAAACTTAGTAATAGAAGTTTAGCGGGTTATTATATACCCTATAGAGTAGCCCTTCTTCGAGTAGGTCCTCTATATTATTAAGGTAGAGGTAGCCTAGGTAGCCTAGGCGAACGTCGGTAAGTATAGCTTATACTAACTACTTTAATATATAGAGAGCGTTACTAATAATAGCATAGCTACAAAGGTATTAGCTAACCTAATTAACTAAGAGGACTAGCGGATAAAGTAGTAATAGAGGCGGTATTTAATAGTAGCGCGGGTAATAAGCGAGAGGAAAAGTTAATAGTTTCGTAGTTTAAATAATTAAAAACCACGTTATTATTAATATAAAGTTAAAGATCGTGAGGCTATCTAGTGTAATAGGCACGTATAAGTGCGGCTATAGTTAGGAAAGGATTACGTGACTAAAGGCTATATATTATCAGGAGGCGCGGAGTTAGAAGGTCTATTGCACTTGAGCATGTAAAATCACTATGCAGTAGCCAGAGGCTATATTAATATTGTATTCTATATATTAATCTTTTTACTATAGTAAGGCGTTTAAGTAATTAGCGTTAAGAGTAAGAGGAGAAAGAGGAGTAAGCTAGTAATGCTTTATTAAAGCTTTATAATAAGCTAGCTTAAGTTTAAGCTAAAGTAGCTAAAGCTATTAGTTATTTATTATATATCTATATTCTTTAAAAGAAAGTTAAGGAGTATTATATTAAGATATTTTCCTAAAAGATATACAAGCTTAAAGAGAAGGATAGCGTTCTTCTTACTCTAAATGCTTATAAGAAAGCAATAGTAAAGGATCCTTAAGCAAATAGAGTAGAAAATAATTCTTTCTAGATGGATTTTAGTATTAAGGAGGAGTTTATAGATTTAAGTCCTTTATTAAAGAGTATAAAGGGTATTGCTTTTAAGAGGCTTTAAGTTATTATTCCTTTTTATATTTCTTATATTCTTATTATAGCTATTCTAAATACTAAAGGTTTTCCTTTAGTTTCTATATGTTTGCTTTATGCTTATATTCTTCTTATTTAATAAAGTAACTTTCTTTACTATAATCCTTTTAATAGCTTAAAATCTAGTTAACTTTATACTTTTCTTTAAGGTTTACTTTAATATAGTTATTAGTATATGATTCTTTTAGTATTAACTTAAAGATAAGATATAAGAAACTAAGTAGTATCTTATAGTATTAAGTAATATAAGTTCAAAGTTAATATTAGATATTTTCTTTATAATTCTAAAGGGTTTAAGCTTTTTAAAGTCCAACTTATTACTTAATTATTAAATTTTATTATTTTATTAAAGAAAACAAATACTATCTCCCTCTTTTGAAGTTAGTTCCTTAACTCTTTATCTATTAGTATATTTATATATATATTTATATATAAATCTAAGGTCTTTAAGTAGTTCTTATTAGATTTCCTTAAGTTTATTAATGCTTACCATAGCGTTAAGTCTTATTAAGCTTGATTAAGGTCCTTTATCAGTAGTTAGGTTAAATCTATAATTAAGGTAGAATAGTAATTCTTTAATGCTTTCTTTTACTATATTATTATAGGTGAATTGAGCTATTAGCAATAGTAAAGCCTAATTTACTTATTAATAGTTAATATAGTAGTATAGATAAGTCTTAAGGATTTGGTTAATTCATTCTATTTATGTATTAGTTTAAAGGTAAAAAGCTTATTTCTATTTAATATAATTTCTTCTAGTAGCCTATATTAACTAAGAATAATCCTAAGGAAAGTATATATAACCTTTTGTATAGTGTTTAATTTAAAATAAAGGATGAAGTAAGTATACTTTATAGGTTAGTCAAAGATTACTAATATACTATTATATTAAACTTTAGGAAGAGGGTTTTTAACTTTAAAAGTTTAATAATAAAGTTAAGTAAGATGGATTGCTATGCTTTTTAAAGCATTAGCATCAGCTATATCTTTCTATAAGGTTAATATTAGCTAGGTTTGCTTTTCGCGTAAACCTTATAGTCTTTAATTGCTATAGATACTCTTAAGTTATATAATTATATAACGTAAGCAGTAGCTAAAAGGGGTAATAGTAGTAGTAAAAGAAGTAATAATATTCTTCCTTATTTTCTAGAAAGGAGGGAGTTTTTAAGAGGGAGAAGCCTGTTACTTATACTAATTGCTAGGTGTCTAGATCCTTCTATAGCCATGCAATCTACTTAGTAAGCTACCCTACTTATTTCCTTATCTAGGTTATCTATTAAGTAATGGTATAACCTTATTCTATATAAGGTTTAACCTTATTTAGGGTAGTAAACCTAAGTAGATTTTAAGGCTTTCTAAAGGTTTCTATATATAGTATAAATAGTATAAATAACACTATAATATACTATATTATATAATTAACCTTAGATATAGTTATTATTATTTTATATAGCGATATATAGTATAAACAGTATAAATAACACTATAATATACTATATTATATATTTAACCTTAGATATAGTTATTATTATTTTATATAGCGATATATAGTATAATATAGTATTGTATAATATACTATAATCTCTTATAGATACTTCTTTATAGACAGCTATTTTATTATAGTATTAATAGATGCGCTTTTATATTTTAGTTATGCTTTAGTGTTTATATATAGATATAAAGTGAACTTTATAGATAAGCTTAAGGGTCATTTTTCTAGTTATACTAGTGTTAATCTATTTAGCTATTATAAAGACTTTAACTATTAGTACAAGCTTTCTATTTGCGTTTATTTTAAAGATAACTTACATTTTCCTTAGTATTAAGATATTATAGTTTAGTTATTAGGTAAAGGTATTAGTTTTACTGTTTTCTATTCCTTTATAGTAAATAATCTTTAAGTTAAATTTGCTAAAGACATCTAACTATCTAATTTATTATTTTTTCGAAACCTTGAAAGTAGTAAAATAAGAAAGATTTTTATAGTTTATATAAACGTTTATAAAGTGTTTAGTTTTAAATAACTGTAGTTTTTATTCCTTAAATACTTTAATAATTACTATAAGTTCTTTATTATGGATTTAATATTTAAGCTTTAATCTATTAAACTTTTAAATACAAAAGCAATTAGTTTTAAGTTTCTATTATTATTACATTACGTATGCTAAGACTCTATAGTAAAGTCTAAAGCGTTAGGTTTTAGTTTAAAAGGTTACTAGGGATCTAAAATATAGAGAATAATATCTGCTTTTATATATTTTTTAATTCAGTTAAAGTCTTCTTAGTCTTTATTAGTTTAGTAAAGTTTTATATCTTTTTTCATAAGATCCTATAGCTTAGAGCTAATAGTTATAAAGTTTTTAATAAATTAGTAGTAAAAGTTAATAGATGTAATGAATAACTTTATATCTTTAATGCTTTTTAGTGTTAGCTATTCCATAATTACTGACATCTTCTTTTGTAAGGTTTATATAATTCCTAAGGTAATTATAAAACCTAAGAATTTAACTTATTGTTAGTAAAACTTACTTTTAGCTAACTTAACTAAAGGTTTAGCGTTTAAAGTGCTTAAAGTACTTAGTATATATATTGCTTATACTCTTTAAGAGTTTTAGGAACAATAAGGATATTATTAAGTATATAATAACGCTATTATGAAAGTATTAGTATAAGACTTTATTAATTATAGTTTAAAACATTGCTAAAGAGTCAGTTAACTTAGATAATATAACTAAAGCTTTAAAATATCTTTATTATATATAGAATACTATTTTCCATTTATCTCCCTCCTTAATATAAATAAGGTTATATACTCCTTTAAGGTTAAATACTATAAACTACTATATCTTATATAAAGGATTATAGAGTTTTAAAATAAATAGTAGTAAATAGTAGTTTTTAAATATAATATTATTAAGTTTATAATAGTTAATGTAAAGTTATTTCTTACTATTCTTCTTAAGTATAAAGAGTATTAAATATTTTACTAGCAATTATAAGTGTTTAATATAACCTTTTCTAAGGTTTTTATTAAGGAATATGTTTAATACTTCTATTTCCTCTTTGTTTAGTCTATAAATCCTACTAAATATAGGTTTTTTACCTTCTTTAAGCTTAATCTTATAATTATAGCTATTATATTTTAGTAACTCTATTTTAAGTTCTTTAGCAAATAGCTGTATATACTATTAGTATTCTTTTAGGATAGATAACAGTTAACCTTCTCTATTAGTTATTACTATTACTAATGCTTTAGCGTTTATATTCTTAATTTATAGGTATATAAGGAATTGTTTTGCGTTTGTTATATATTTATATAAAGCATTAAGTTAGGGTTATTGCTTAGTAACTAAGTCGTTCTTTTATATAAGCTTACATAAAGTATTACTACTAGATTACTACTTAGCGGCTACGTCTTTATTATTATTTTATTAGAGTTAGCCTATTCTTTAATCTATCTATAGACTATTTATTTACAACTATAGGATTCTTAGGATAACCTTTTAGTTACCTATTTTAGCTATATTAAACTTAAGTTACTTATTCTAGCTATAGTAACTTATTTTAAGAAATATAGTCTATAGAATAATAGGACCTTTACTATATTAAACCTCTTCTCCTTTAACTCTTTAAAGCTAATATAGTTTAGCCTTTATTATCTATAGGATCTATTCTTTATTTACGATTTATAGAGATACAAAATTCCCTTATACACTATGGTTAATTAAAGCGTTTATTATCAACCTTTCTACTATAACGTTAAGGTAAAGGTATTAATAGTGTTTATTGTTTATTAAATATAGAGACCTTATTTATAATGCCTATTGTTATCCTATTTTAATAAGTAAGCTTAATGTTTTAACTACCTATTTTATTATAAGTAGGTAGTACGTTTTCTCTTCCCTTTATACCTTTATAAAGCTATTTTCCTTAATCCTCAGTCAAGGTAGGTTAGATCATTCTTAGATATATTAGAGTGCTTTAGCTTTCTTAAGCAAGTATATATAGTATTAACTTTATTCATACTCTTCCTATTTTATATTTAGGTCATTAAGGCATTTTATAGAGTAACTAAAGCTAGAAGTAAATATAGCGAATCTATCTGTATTAAATATTTATAGTTTCTATATATATATCTAGTTTTCTATATAAAATTAGTTAATTAGTTAATAGTTATATTATTGTAGGTAAAACTAAAGTATATACTTATCTTTAAGATATTTCTTATAGGTATCTTTAAGATATTATACTTAATATAGTTTATTATACTTAAAGTGCCTAATATTTAGTATAGAATAGTCTCCTTAAGTTATAGGGGTTTCTATATAGGTTTTCTATTAGGCTTCTAGAGTTTTGTAAACCTAAACTAACTATTTATCCTTTAAAGGGTTAATTTCTTTATGCTTAAGCTAGTAAGCTTTATCTCCTCCTTCCTTATTATAACCCGTTAAGCATAACCACCTAGGATATACCCTATAAGGCATTGACCGGCTAAAACAAGACATTTTTATACAAACAATATAGGGATAAAAGGGATCACCTTAGAGCAGAAAAACTATAGTATAAGTTATATAATAATAAAAAATAAAGGGTAATTAGTAGAGTATAAATATATAGATTAGTAATTAGTTAGCTTTACTAACTAATTATAATTACTTACCTATAGGAAATAGTGATTACTACCTTAGTATATTTAAGATATATCTAAATAAGGGAACTATTTTAGACTTATATATAGGATAGACTTAAGACTTACTTAAGGATAAACTTCTATAGCTTTTTAGTAATTAATCTTTAACTCTACCTTATAGACTTTTATGCTTACCTTATACTACACTTAACGTGAAGTCTATAATTAATTACTATACTTTTTACTAACGTTTAAACCTACCTATAGTATATATAGATACTATTATAACTTTCTCCTTTAGCTTGTATTAGTAAAACCTACTATTAGATAGCTTAGCTATAATGATTTAACTGCTGTTATTTAGTAAGTTAACCTTTAAAGCTATTAATAGTATAATATAAAAGTTATACTTTCTAATACTTCTACTAAATAACTAACTCTTAGCTTTTCTACCAGTTTTAGCAAGTAACTTACTTAAAACCTCGCTAAAAAGGCTTAAGACTAAAAGATAAAGAATAATAACTCTGGTAGTAATCATAATACGATCCTGAAGTAATAACTTATAAAAGCTAATAGAGATATTAAAGAAATATAAACTATATTTAATAATAATATAGCCGCCTTTACTAAACTTTAGCAAGCTTTCTAGTAAGTCAACTAGTAAGCCATTAAGCTAAAACACTAAAATAAAACCCTTTAAGCTACTATTAATATTATTACTACGCCTATTTATAAAGCATATAATAAACATTATCTTAAAACCCTTAACTTCTATAATAAAACCTTAAGATAACTTAAAGGATTTTTAATACAACTTAAGAACTACTATAACTTTCATTATATTAGCTTTCAAAATAATACTAACAAGGTAATCTATACTTTAGAATTCCTTAAAGAAAAAGCCTTTTAGTAGTTTAAACCTTTCCTTAAGGAATACCTTAAGAAAGAAACACTTAATAAATACTCTATAGAAGTTAGAGATATCTTTATTATTAGTTTCACGCTGGATCGCAGGTCAGTCACACGGGACTAAGGGCTGCCTTTATATATATATATTAAAAGCATTTAAGTTAATATATATTTATATTCTAGACGTTCTACCTAAGTACGTGGGCAGTAATATTAAACTATATATACATGCTCTGCAATAGGCTATATAACCTTATATATATCTATTAATTATAGTATATATCCTGCCGCCTTGCAGGTTATAGTGTTAGCGTAACACTAGCAGTCTTTTCTTTAAGACTAGATATACTATAACCTGCTAAAATATACTCCTATATTACTAATACCTCTTACAGGCCTAAAGTGGGTTTAAAACGTGAAAAATAGCATAGGATTATATACTAATCTTATTCTATATTTAATATAGCTAAATCCTCCTCCCCTAAGGTACTAGAGCTACTTTAATGCTCCTAGTATTATTCATCTAACTCCTTTGCCTTCTCCTCTTAAGTTACCTATCCCTCTATATAAACTATCACTTTATTATTATTAATAAAGCATTTAAGGGTTTAATTTAGAGTACTCTTTATAAAGGTATCTACTAGGTTATTATTACTATTAATCTATTATACCTTATAGATCTCTCTCCTCTTATAGAATTACTAAAGTATTATAATATTAATTATTAGTTACTTTTCTTTTATAGTACTAAGCTTAATAAGGTATTTATATAGTAAGTATAGATTAGTATAGATAACTATAGAGATATAAGGTCTTTTAAGGTAGTTAGTGATCTTCTAAAGCGTTATTATAATAGCATAAATAAGGTCTATACTAGTAACTATACTATAGACTTTAAAAACTAGGATACTTTAGGTAACCCTCTTATACTTTATTAAACTAAAGTAAATAGTATTACTATAGATTATGAATATATTACTATTTACTATCTTATTAGCAAGGATAATAATAAATCTAATCTATAATAAAAGATCTAAATTATTAGTAAAAGAGCTATTAATAAAAATAAATAGTGTAGCTTTTATTAAGTTAATAGGTATAAATATAAGGCTGTGGTTAAGGTTCTCCTTTTACTATTTAAGGCACTAATTAAGTGCCTTTTTGTCCTTAGTACTTAGCTCCTAATACTAAGCTGCTATAGATAGATTAAAGTATATCTCTAGTTAGTAAATTAATATAATATATATTTCTGTTATCTATTACTAAATATATTACTGTTTTTATTTAGTTAAAGTTACTATTAAGTTAATAAGCTTAATCTTATTTCCTTAACCCTTTTAGTATAGAGTAAGATTACTATTTATATTTAGTATAATAATACTGCTAATAAATATTAACAGGTTATTAGGGTTAAGTTATTGCTTATCCTTTATAGTAAAACTAGCTTTTATGAGTTTATTATCCTCTTATTTAGAGAAACGTAGTATTAAAAGTCTAATTATATTATTAGTTTATATATTAATAATACTAAAGCTATTAGTAATAGTTAAAGAGATTAGTAAGCATAGATTAAATAAGGATTAATTCATCTTAAGCTTTTCTCTATAATACGTACTATAGGTTACCTACTAATAAGTTCTGGTTTCTATGATACTATAGAGGGGTTTAATAATCCTTATAATCTAGTTCTTAGAGTATTTACTTTAAATTCTGCTTAAAAGGTTTGCTAATATTATCTTATTAAGCTCTATTTATAATTAGATATATACTTATATAATATCCCTAAGCTATGAAATAAATCCCTCTGCTATAAGGGATAGTGTTAAAGTAAGAAGTAGTTATTAGCTTGCTCTTTAAACTATTAGGGATTATATAAGGATTAAAGTCTTATTATTATTATTATAGCCTTAAATAATAAGTTAAGACTTTTCATAAGATTAGTTAGTCTCTTTTTCTTTAACTTTATAAACTATCTAAGATTTAAAGATTTAGGTTTTATTATGAATATTTATATTATGTAGGATAATTTTAAAAATACTGTATTTTTAAAGTATAGTTATCTTAGCTATTAAAGAGATAGAGAAAGGTTCTCTTAGTGTTATAATGATACCCTCTTTATATAAATAGATAGTAAGGTTATAATCTAAATACTTCTTTGCTATTAGGAAGGTTATAGCATTACTAATCTCTTAGCTAAGGGCTCTGACTATATTAATAATAAAATTAGTATTAATAGCAATATTCTCTTATCTATTTTAGTCTATAAAGTGGTTACTTCTTTATATTAGACCTATAGTTAGTATCATAATAGCTCTTATATAGTTCTTTAGAGGTCTCTCTCTTTTATACTAAGGCTAGATTATTAATAATACTAGTATTAGTATTAGTATAACTTTAGCCTTATCCAGCTTCCCTATTTTTCTAGTATTCTAGTCTAGAGAGTTTAGGTATATATTATTATTATCCCTGTTAGTATTATTAGTATTGCTAGTATTATACTATAGATGGATAACTATTAAATAGAATATTTAAGATCTATACAAGAGGTTAAGTATATAGGTCTTACTGTTAATAATAAGCAGTTTAAATAATCCTTACTAGCTCTTCTTTTTATAATAGATATATACTAGTGAGAGTAGTAATAGCTATAGAGTTTTATAGATATCTAGTCTATTATAGACAGTAAGTATCTCTAAAGCTTAGTATAAAGCCTCAACCTTTTAGAGATCTTCTATTACTCTTTATATAGTAGTTATCTATTTCTAGATTTCTAGAGATAGAGGGGATTTATTAGTAAGGTATAGGTATACTCTAAAGATAAGTAATATTAAAACTAGGCCTTTTAGCTCTATAGTATTATTAATAGCCTTTAAAGCTATTTAGAGAACTATCTTATAATTTATATTAGGAAGGTCTTAGCAAATTATATTATAAACTATTAAAAGAATTATATAATATCTCTTAACCTTATTTACTAAGTTATAAGCCTTAATAGAGACTTTAGTAGTAGTTATCAATATTAAATAGAGCATGCTATATTACTTAGATAAGCTAAAATTAGTACTGGTATCAATAATTACGATATCTAGAGATCTAGGGTAGGTATAGATCTAGTATTATTCAAGTATATTAAGTACTATACTTATTAATAGATTCTATAAGAATCTTTCTATATAAAGGATAGTGATAATATTAATAATACAAAGTACTAGTCTTAAGTTAAGGTATATAATATTAATAACTATAGTATAGTTAAAGTTATAGTTATTCTTAAAAGTAAATCTAAAGCAATTTAGAGCTTCTATATTAAGTTAGTAATATTTATAAAATTTTATAAAGTATTTAAGTAACTATATCTTAACTTAGTAGCCTAATTACTATAAAACTCTATAAAGTCAGTAGACTAATAGATATCTAAAATATTAATAAAGTTAGTATAACTTAGTCTGTATAGGATTATTCTATATTAGGGTCTTCTCTATATCTAATAATAGCTATAAATAGCTCTATTTATAGATAACAGGGATAATTAGGTCTCCTTATTATAAATAGTTTCTTAAATTATTAAATTAAATACGTAGTCTATCTATATCTATAAGGTATAGGAGGAAAGGAGTATTTACTAATACAATATAGAATATTATTTCTCTAAAAGGTATAGAGATAACTATTATTCCTATTAATTTAATTACCCCTCCTAGTCTAAATTTAATACTTACCCCTCCTATAGTAGCAGGGTTAATTATAATATTAAGTAACTTAGTCCTTTTAAGTATAATAAACCAGTTATAACTAGCTATTAAAAATTCTATAGCTTCTATATCTAGGATAATACCCTGGAAAACCTCTAAAGAGTATTTTCTATTAAGTATAAAGATTATAATAGAGATATTATTAGTTATTTATTTAAAAGGGTTATAGTAAGTGATTCTATAGTAAGCAGATTAGTTAAGTAGGTGCTTAGTAATAGTATTCTTATTTACTAAATAAGCTAATTAGGTATTTAGGTTTATAAATTAGGTAAAGAATAAAGTTTACTAGTTATTATTAAATTAATAGTTCTCTAGGCTATCCTATCCTTCTCTAAGTAACTAGAGATATATCTCAATCTCTTTATCCTCTTTATTATTTAGTATTAAATTATTATAACTTTTATCTTTAGTTTCTTTATACTAAGTAAGGAATTACTAATAAGCCAGCTTAGAAGTAATTTAGATCTATAAATTACTTTAAAAGTAAGAATATACTTTATCCCTCTCTTTCTATATATAGTTTATTAAATAGCAGCCTGTTTTTCTATAAATATAGTATCTCTACTTCTAAGGGTCTTGCTATGACTTTAAATTATCTTATTTGAAAATCTGGTATAAATTGGAAGAGCTAAATCAATTATTCTAGCCTTAGCTATTATATTTAGAATCTATTTAGTATTACTTAGTATAGTCTTAAGCTTATAGAGGTAATTAACCATTGATAAATATAACTCTATTGCTAATTATAACTTTAAGCTAGTTATAGAGACTCTTAAACCTTATTATAGAGTATATAGTAGCTTATTTATACTCCTTAACTCCTTAGTAGCCTTAAAGAAGTTAGTTATATAGGATCTTATTACTCTTATAGATATTACCTAATATAGGTTATATCTTTATAAAAGCGTTAATTAATAAATCCAGGGTTCTAAGTTTTATTATAGATAGATTATTACGTATAAGTAATATAAGGGTAGTAGTATTCTATTTAGCAAGGTATATGTATTTAAATTTCTCTGTTTTAAAGTATTTACTAAGCTTAGTAATAATCTAGTCTAGGTTAAGATAAGGCTAAATTTAGTAAATTATTTTATAATGATAATATAATACTTTACCCTTAAGTATAATTAGACAAGTAAATAGTATTTGCCCCTTTATAAGGCCTGTTCTTTTATATATACTTTAGAAAATATAAAGTTTTAGCTTTAGAATATCTATACCTTTACTATTATACTTTATCTCTTTAGTATATAGCTTAGTTAGGTCTATAAGTTAGTATATAACTAAGCAGGTATTATTTTTATATCACGAACAGCGAATAGGCAAAGGTTGACACACTTCAATTGCGCTATATTAAGTGGATTCTGCGTTAGAGAAGGAGAAAGTCTAACTATAGGCTAGCGCAGCCCCGGAAGGCTAAAGGGTCGCTTAGTAATTATATAACCTGCAAGTTATATAATCGCAAGTCACGTAAGCCGAAATTCAGGGAGGTCTAACTTAGTACTATAATATTACCCCCCCCTTTACTAGCATTACTATCTGCAGTAACTAATCTATTACTATATAAGCATTCCTATAGTAGTATCCTCCCTATCTATGCTCACGCTAGGGCGTTATTATCCTCTAGAGTAGCAGGGTCCTCGTCTCGCGTAGTAGCTAAGAGCTAAGCTAAAAGGTGTTTTAGTAGTCCTGCTATTATTAGGTTAGTAGTATAGAAGTCCTATAGCGCTATAGGGGTATATTTAAAACTCTTAGTATTTTACTAAGTAGGATTATAGTTATAACCCTTCTAGTTAGTATAATATTATAACTATCTTTAGTATAACTAGCTAGTAGTTATATATATAACCTTATATTTTAGGCTATAGTTAAACTTAATAGGGGGTAGTAAGGTGTTAAAATTAGCCTAGAAGAGGATTGCTAGTACCTTTCTAGAGCTTGCTCAGGTAGAATATAGGGTAGTAGTTATATCCCTTTAGTAGGTCTAATATCTATATCCCTCTAGGCCCCGTAGCCTTAATTAGCTATAGGCTATCCTATAGTATTAATAACTTTAAAGAGTTTTCCTAGCGCTATCCCTCTATTAATATATAGATAGAGTTGCTTATAGCTAAGTTATTAGGTTAGTAATAGCAATTTATAGTATAGGCGTAATGTTATTAGGCTATAGCTATATTCCCTTTTATAATATCCTAAATACTATAGAGGTTTTATATTAATTACTAGGCGTCGCCCTAGTTAATCTTTTCCTTAGTTATTAAGAGCTTTTATATATATTAGTCCTAGTTAAAACATATCTATAGTAGGTATTCTCGCTAAATTTCGAATAGTATAAGCCCTATAGGTTTATTTAGTAATACTACTTAGGCGAAGTCTATAGCGGGGAGTATTTCGCTCTAGTTATCCTAGAATTAGTTTACCTATAGGTATAAGTATTAAGTTAGGTACTAGTTAAGAATTTCTATTTACCTATTAGTTTTACTATAACCTGCTATACTTAACTATATAGTTATATTATATATCTTATAGAGCTCGTTCTAGAAGTTAGAAGTGAACTAAGGGCCCCTATTAGATATAATTCTAGTAGGGAAACCCGTATACTAGAAGATATAAGTATAGTATAACTATATAAGGTCCTACGCTATAACAGTCTTATAGCAGGGGAGGGAGACTATCTTCTTTAAGAGGCGGCATACTATAATAAATACGTTATTATACCTATAGTAGTTAGGTAAGTAGGATATAAAATCTATTATAACGTGCTCCTAAGGGTAGTCTAGTATTAGCAGGGGTCTTAACTCGCCTAGAGGCTTATCTCTTAGCTTCTATACTTAGTAGTAGGTATAGTAGTTATAAATATACTACTTAATATTAGTAGTTAGGCGGGGCTAGTAGTAGTATTCCTTTAGGAGTTTAATAGTCTTATTCTAGCCTAGGTATACTATAAGCCTCTAGACGTGAGCTTTATAGATTAACCTCGTGCGCAGGTCTTCTTCCTCTAGTATTATAAGCTTCCTATTTATAGTTAGGAGCCCTTCTTATATTCTCTAGTATTCTTTTTTAGTAGCTACGAGTACTTTTAGTAGCTAAAGCGATAGTATATTAGGTTCGTAGTTTAACTAGGAAGTAACCTTTTAACTTATCCTCTAGCTCTAGAGCGTTAATAGTCGCTATAGGGCGACTTAGAGCGGATTCGAGCAGTTAGTATAGTTCGCTCGTTACCTCTAGGGATAGGTAGGTAGGTAGTAGTAGTACCTAGGTATAGTTAGACTTATAGATAGCCTATTATATTCAGAGGTCTTCGTTCTTCTATAAGAGGGTATTAGCTAGTACGTTTTCACGCCCTAGGTAGTACTAGATATAGAAGTTAAAACTAGCTAAGATACCTAACTAGCAGGCTTAGTAGATATTTAGGAGCTGCTTAGTTATAAAGTAGAGTAGTAGTTAGTAGTTTATAATAACCTTAAAACGCTAGGTAGCTATAGAGAGTTTAGCCCTCTACTCCTCTAGCACTAGAATAATTATTATTATTTTATAGGTATAAATAGGGTAGTTTATCTCTATTAGTAATATTATCTTTAAGAAATAGGCTATAGGGTGCTATAAGCTATCGTTAGTTTACTATTAGAGGAGGGTAGTAGCATAAACTAATTTAGAGGCGTCTATCTTAACCCAGGTAGGTAGTTTAGGCTTCTAGTAGCATAGGATAGAGGCTAATATTAGGGCCTCTTTTAGCGTTATAAATATAGCTATATAGTTATTATTAAAGTTAAATCGGGCGCCTTTAGCTATAAGTTTAGTAAGTAGCCTAGCGATCTTCCTATAATTCGTAACGAATTAGTAGTAGAAGTTATAGAACCCTAAGAAGGACTAAACGCTACGTACTATAGTTAGTAGCTACTAGTCCCTTACTATAGAAACCTTCTTAGGGTTAGGACTAATCCCTTTAGTTATAATAATAAACCTAAGGTAGCGTGTTATAGTTACGCTAAATTCGCACTTCTTAATATTAGCCTAAAGCCCTGCTTAGCGTAGCTAATTAAGGACCTTTCTAATATATTCTTCATGCTAGAGGGGGTCCTCTACGTAAACTAGGATATTATCTATATACGCTATATAGAAGTCGTCTAGGTACTCTATAAGTATATCGTTTATATACTATTAGTATATCGCTAGGCTATTATAGAGCCCGAAGGGTAGAACCTTATACTTATAGGAGCTATAGCAGGTATAGAATATTATTAAGTCCTCTAAGTCGGGGTAAATATAGATTTAGTGAAACGCCTAGCGAATATTAATCTTTATAAGAAACCTAGCTCGGCTAATTTAACTTAGCGTTTTATTAATTAAGGGTAGTAGGTACTAGTCCTTCTTAGTAAATCTATTTAGCTTTTAAAAGTTAATATAAAACCTTAAGTATCTATTAGCTTTTTAAACGAATAGTATTAGGGATATAAATAGAGCGTTACCTAGCGCTATAAATCCCTTTTTTAAGTTCTTAAGGAGATATTATTAGGTAGCCTCGAGTTCTAGTAAGGATTGCTTATATAATAAGTAGAAGGTTAGCTACTCTTTTATACTAAGCTCTAGTTTAATCTAGTAGTTATAAGAGTAGTAGGGAGGTAAATTATTACTAGCTATCTTATTAAAGTAATCCCTCTAGCCCTAAAGATAGGGGGGGAGTCTATCCTTAACTAGTTATTAATTTTTAGCTTTATTAACCTCTAGTAGGCTAATACCTCTTTCTTCTTCCTCTTACTTATCTGCGATTATTAGATTAAGCTAATATAGCGATATAGAACCTAATTTAATATTAATATATCTTAGGTTCCTCTTAAACCCTATAGTACTACTAAGCGCTATATTAAGATTTCTCCTTACTTATTAGGCCTCGAGGGTAAGGGGTTTAGGCTTCTAATACTATATAAGCTAGGTCTAACCTATAGTTAACGCTCCCTTTAACGCTATATTTATCTTCTATAAGTTATTATTATATCCTAAGTCCCTAGGCGCGCTACTTTATTATAGAATTTTTATAGGGGCCTTTATCTTACTTACTATAGCTTTCTAGGCGTTATATAGCTATTCCTTAGCTTTAAATATAGCTTAGTAGCGTTTAGTGTTAAGTTAATACTCCACGTTGATTTTAGCAGGTCAGAGGAGGTCCTTAATATCTTATATAATTATTTAGGGGAGGTCCTGGGCTATAGGGGTATTACTTAGCTAGTATAAGTACTAATAGCGTATGTCTACGCTAATATTATAGTAATTAAACTATAAGTAGCTAAGGATAAGGTTATATCTCTTTATATTAAGTTAGAAGAGGGGTATTTATATTAATTCTTAGCGGTCTACTTATATATAGGTTATCTATACCTTAGTTATAATATCTAATAGCTCTCTATTAAAACTAGTAGCTAGAATAGGGTATTATAGCTTATCGCGTTTAGTATAGTAAAAGTCCCTTAGTAAGGGGGTTATATAAGTATTCATAAATATATAGCTATTTGCTCTAGTATTAAGAAGGGCCTTAAGGCGAATACTATATCTATTATAAACTAGGACTAACTCTTTTTCTAGCAGCTTACTATTAACTAATTATTAGAGGTTAATAGATACTATTACTAATTACTAATCTCTTTAGGTCTCTTCTAATAGGGAGTCTATTTTTACATAGGGCTCTAGTTTTCTACTAGCTCTAGGTTATTACTAGTAGTCTTAGTAGGCTTAGTAATACTTATAGTAGCTCTAGCCCTCTTATAGGGGTAATCCCGCGAGGTATAGCTAGTATTACTATAGATAAAGCAGGCGCCCTAGTTATAGAGCTTCTTATATAGAGCCTCGGGGATATAGCCTTAGTTAATATAGGCTTAAGCACGAGGGTTCCTTCTACTAGAAGGTTTAGCGCGGGCTGCTAGGGCGGGGCCTTATATAGTAATTTAGTTAGCTAAATAGGTATTAGGAGGCGCTATAATATAAGCTATAATATAGACCTAGGTAGTATAGTCCTTAGAAGTTAAGGGCGCTATTTATATAATAAATAGAGTACTAATTCTAGAGGGAGGTAGGTAACTTCTTATAGAACTTCTAGCGCTACTAAGATTCTAGGAGCTTAGCCTTATCGGCGAGTTTAGTAAAGGTTACTTACTTAACCTAAATATCCTTAAATAAGATAATAAGGGTATTAAGCTTTATCTAGGCCTCGTTATACTAAACTAAGTTTATAAAGATACCCTTTAGTTCTTTAATAAGCTATTTTACTATAATAATTTAAGGGAGGTTACCTAAGAGGAGAGGGGATAGAACGTTATAAGTAGTTCCTCTAAAGCGCGAGAGTATATACTTAAAGTATGAGGATTTACTATAATACTCCCTATTATTAAGGTATATCTTAATATAAAAAAGCTAGGTATTAAACTTTAGGTACTTAAGATTAGTACCCTTAGTACTTATAAAGATAGGGACTTTAGGTATCTTAGTAAAGCGGATATTACTATAGCTAGTAGTTAATATAAGTAAGCTAGAGCGGATCTAACTCTCGAGGTATCTTATTTCGTCGAGGATCGCTTAAAGCATAGCGCTATAGTTACTAGAGGGAGGGCTCGTAGGGGGGGGTATAGTAGTTATATTATATTTAAAGCGCTAAAGCAGGGCTTTATTAGTATCCCTTACCTTATTACGCTCCTTTATAATAGTAGTAGCGTTATATTAGGCCTAATTACGCTCCTCTTAGTAATACTTAAGCGTAGCGGATTACTTAGCGTTATTAATAATAATATAAGTATCCTCTAGGCGCTCCTAGAGCTCTTAATTTTTATATTCTAAGCGTAGAGCTATATTATATAGCGTATAAAGGTTATTACTAATAGTAGTATATCTAGTATATAAGGCTTAAGACTTAGTACCTTAAGTAGCCCTTTTCATAAGCTAGTTTTAAATCTAAATAAGGGTTAAATCGGGGTTATTTTAAAATAGCTATATTATATTATTAAGGGTAAGGGTAATCTTCTAGCCCTTACTTAGATAATTATAATTAATAACGAGGAGGTCGGGGAACTTTTATAGCTTAGTAATAGCGCTCTAGGCTAAGCTCTCGTATCCCTCTATATTAAGGTCTATAAATAGGCCTTTAATAGGCTACTTATATATAGGTTTATTTAGGTTAAAAACCTTTAGGTCCTCGCATAGGCGAGTATTATAATTAGGTAGCGCGGTATAGTAATATTAAAGGGTTTTAATATAAAGCTCTAGGAGCCTTCTAGTATTAAGCGTAAGCGTATTTATAGCTTTATAACTGCGGCTAGCTAGTTATAACTCGTTCGGCATATTAATAATAAAGTAGAGGGGGGGTATTAATTAATTTCAGGTCGGTTAGTTAGTTAGCGTAGATTAATTACCTTAGCGCTCGATCGGGTGCTATACTTACGTCGGTTAATTAATAGGGTTAGGGTAGTAGTAAGTTAAGATATTATACTTCTATCTCTAGAGAATAGATAGATAAATGTAGAATAGTATTATAAATAGCGAATAAGTAAAGGTTAATATACTTTAATTACGCTATATTAAGTAGATTCTGCGTTAGAGAAGGAGAAAGTCTAACTATAGGCTAGCGCAGCCCTGGAAGGCTGAAGAGTCGCTTAGTGATCACGTAACCCGCAAGTCACGTGATTACAAGTCACGTGACCCGAAATTCAGGGACGTCTAACCTAGCGCCGTGACATTTAGGACTAATTTAGGTACTAGTGATATTTAGAGCAGAGTTAGTATTTAGAGTTAAATTAAGGTTAACTAGCTATATAGTTTTATTATTCTCAGGAGTATTCCTCTTATTATTAGTCTATGAAGATATAGACCTTAGTCTTCTCTTACTATTACTATCTATAATCTCTCTAGTAAAGTCTTTGTTTTTCTATAGTTTTATAAATATAGTATTTTTGCTTACTTATTCCTAGGCTTCCTCAGTAGTTTAAAAGTAGAAGGTATCCTCTATAATAATTATAAAGAGTTAATCTATAGCTTATAGAGAATTATAGGCAGTATATATACTGCTTGTTATAAAATAGTTATAGAGTTACTATATAATACTTATAGTAGCTTAGTTCTAGAATTTAAGTAATAGATTAATAAAGTTATTTATAAACTCTTAGTATAAAGCTATATCTATAAGGCTATTAGCCTTATATATTTTAAGGCAAAAGAGGATTTTTGTATTTGCCTCTTTCTCTGTGGTTTTATTACTAAACTTGAGTATCTAACCCTATTTATAGTTATTTATAAATAACTTTGCATTAGTAGGGATTAGAGGTTCTATAATAAGTTATTAATAGGGAGTTACTATAACTAGTAAGTCTAACTATAGTGTTAATTAGCTAGGCATAAAAGGGTTTGCTATAGTAGTTAATAATATTATATAAAAGGAGATAAATAAATACTACCTATGAAGGTTTTTAGCTAGCAGAGCCTTTAGTTAAAGCTTCTGCTAAAGTGTAAGTCTCTCTTCTTTAGAGTAGGATAGCTAGTTCTCTAGTTACTAAGTTTAGTATAGTTTAAAGTAAAGGTTAATATCCCTAGTCTTTATAATAATTTCTATAGGTCTGTAAAGCAGTATTATTATTATTTAGTGTTATCTTCTTTTATTGATTCCTTTAGAATACTAGGTTTATTATTATAGTAGTAAGGATATTATAGACTATTTAGTAATAGCTTTAGCTACTTATAATAGTATTATTAGACTAGTTATAGGTAATAATCCTTAAGCTATACTTCTATTTATAAATTATATAGGGATATGCTTTATTATATCAGGTGAAAGGGGTAGATACCCTTACTCTTATACCTCTTAGTTAGGTTAATCCTAGGTCTAGGTGGGGTTTAATAATATTTATATACTAAATAAAATATTATTTCAGTATAAGGTTACTAGTAGTATTAGATTTACCCCTTATTTAGGTATAAGTTATAGTTCGAGGTTAAAAACAATTTCTCCTTAATAGTTATAGGGTTAATAGTAGTACTTATATTATAGTAGGTCATTTAGGCGTTCTGAGCAAAGGTTTCAGAATATTCCAGTATATATAAGCATAGAAATTATTGCTTTTCTAGTGGTTTTAAAGAACAGCAGAGTAGATTTACAGAGGGCAGATCTTAAGTTTAACTATAGTAGTTCTATTGGAATAGATAATTCTATAGCAGGAATCTTATTATATTAAGATATTATAATATTTACAGATCTCTTATTTATCTATTATCTCTTATTCTTATTATTTAAGTAATATTAGTAAGTAATGAGTTATACTAATAAGGTTATTATTTATATAATAGATATAGGGGTATATTAAGGTCTTTAGGATAGGTATACTATAAGTAAACCTACCCTTCTTACCTTAATAACCTAAATAGCATAAAGATAAGTCCCTTATATACTAGATTATAAACCTGATATAGAAGTTATCACTTTATCTCTTTAGATAAAGTTCTTACTAATCTGTGGGAGTTAAGTAGTGTAATATATAAGGCTAATCACTAATTAGTGTTAGCTTCACGCCAGATTATAGGTTAGTTACACGGGACTCAGGGCTCCCTTTATATATATATATTAAAAGCCTTTAAGTTAATATATATCTATATTCTAGAAGTTCCACTTAACTATATAGGCAGTGGTGTTAAACTATATATATATACTCTGTAATAGGTTACGTAACCTTGTATATATCTATTGATTGCAGCGCGTATCCTGCCGCTGTGCGGGTTACGGTGTTAGCGCAACATTTATAAACTTTTAAGGATTTAAAAAATCCTTAAAGTTACTGTTTTAAAACCATAATAAAAAACAATAAGCTAAGTAAAACCTAGCTAAACCATAATAAGTCAAGTTAGCTAAAGACTATACTATTAAGCTTTAATAACTTTACGCTTAACTTAACTTAATAGATAAAAGCAAAATCTTTATATTTTACGAAGGATAAAAGGATAAAGTTAAAGATAAAATTACTAAGGAAAACCGTTTCAATAACTTTCTTAATATATAAAACTCGCTATTAAGATTAATAACTAACGTTATAAAAGGCGTAAGGAAAAAAGCAAAGAATAACTACCTATAAACACTAGTAAGAAGTACTAATAGCAACTATATAATATGTAATAGTTTTAATAACTACCTTACTATAATAGGAATTAAAATAGCAACTAGTAACGCATGCAATAAAGCACTATTTATAGACACTATAGTAAACCTATAGAGCTTAGTATAGCCTAACGGAATAATACTAAGTCTAGTATTATATGCTATAACTATAATAACATAGAAAATTTTATATATAGATATAAGTAACTTGAGAAAAGATAATTCTAGCTTATTCTTAAATAGACTTAATAAGTTAATATAGCTACTGAAGAGCTACTATACGCTTAACTTAGTTAGACTACTTGCTTTAATAATAACTACTCTATCTATTTAAAGAGTAAGAAACACGCTAGATAGTACCTTAAGAACCCTAGAGGATGCTTTAAATATAATAAGACTAAAAGAATACCTATCTATATAATTGCAGTAGGATATAAAGCTAATAGTAAGATTATATATAAAACTATTCAATACCTTAATAATGATTAATACATGCTTAGGGAACTTAAACAATAGGTTAACCCTTACCCAGAAATCTAAGCGTAATAGCCCTTATAGCGCTAGGAACTAAGACATACCCCTTATAACTCTAATAAACCTTATAATATCGCTTAATAATATATTTAACTAGAAATTACTGTTGAAAGCCTAACTCTAGTTAATAACACTAGCTTTAAAGAGGAATTAAAAGAAAAAGATAAAGCCTATTAACTTAAGCATAAGGAAATTAACCCTTTAAATAATAATTAGTCTATTTAATTCTATAGAATCTTAAAAGCTTAACGAAAGGATTATAAAGAGAATCCTATAACTTAAGGAGATTATCTTATAATACACGTTAAACACTTTAAGTATTATAAACTCTACTCAGTATAATACTTTAAAGATAACTATAAAAAACACCTTAGAGATAGGCATACACTTTAGTTTTACCTATATTAATATAACTACTAGCTAATTAACTAAGTTTATATAGGAGACTAGCTACTTATATAGGAACTATTAAGTTCGGAATTACGCCGCAGCCCCTTCGCAAAAAGACTATAATAAATTCACCTAGTTTATAAGTATAAATTAGGAAATACTATATAGGTATTTTAACCTATACCCTCTACTAGTTAAGGAAAATAATATAAGAACCCTATACGTTCTTATTACTTATAAGTAAACCCTCTAAATATTATAAAGTTAGATACCCGCTATACTAGGGCCAATTATATTAGAGCTAAATAGGCTACTAAGGCTCTTATAGCCTTAGAACGCCCTCGCTAAACCTTCTAATAAGGTGCTGGGAAAGCTACTATATAAGATACCTCCTTAACCTAAAAGGTTAACCTTCTAGTAAGGTAAATACTACTATATAAGAGGTAACTCCTTAACTAAAGAGGTCTTTCCTAAGAGGTTCTTATAGCTAGAAGTATAAGAAGCTCTATAAGTAGGGCCTTATACCTCTCCCTCTTCCTTATCCTTATCTAACTTATAATAAATCCTTAACTATATTAGTACTAGACCTTATATATAAAAATACTAAGCTTGCGCGAGGTATGCCTTTTAATACTAATAACGCGCGAGAGCTCGCTAGAGAGTTTAGTATTAATATAATTAATAAAACCCGCTCCTTCTTTAACTACTCCGTTATATATAGAGGGCGTATTATTAGTATAGCCCTTAAGAGGGCTCTTAGTAAATATTAATAAAATAAAGGGAATTTAGAATAAATTACTAAAAGATCTTATATTTATATATAAATAAATATATAAATATACTAATAAATAACGACTTAAGGGATTAACTCTAAAAGAAGGAGATAGTATTTATCTCCTTTAATAAAATATTAAACCTAAATAACTAAGTGAGAAGTAAGACTTTAAGAAACTTAAACCCTTTAAAATCGCGAAAAAAGTATTTAATATTAACTTTAAACTTATATTACTTAACGCTATATAATATTACTTAGTTTTTTATATCTTACTCCTTAAACTAATATTAAAAGGTTTATAAAATACTAACTATATTAAAGTTAGACTAGAATATGAATATAAAGTTAAACTAATTATTAACTATACTACTTATTTAAATAAAACAACTTGCCTTATTAAATAAAAAGAATACAGATATAAAGACAAGATATAGAAACTAGCTAAGAACTTAAAATATATATAAGATAAACTATAATAATATTAAGACATTTAGAAATAATAATAAACAATAATGATATTACTAATTACTTCTATACCAATAATAAAAATTAAGCTCGGAATTACGCCGCAGCCCCTTCGCAAAAAGACTATAACAAATTCACCTAGTTCGTAGGTATAATTTAGGAAATACTATATAGGTATTTTAACCTATACCCTCTACTAGTTAAGGAAAATAATATAGGAACCCTATATATTCCTACTACTCATAAGCAAACCCTCTAAATATTATAAAGTTAGACGCGCGCTATACTAGGGCTAATTATATCAGAGCTAAACAGGCTACTAAGGCTCTTATAGGCTAGAAAAGCTACTATATAAGATAACTCCTTAACCTAAAAGGTCGACCTTCTAGTAAGATATTATAAATACTATTATATAAGAGGTAACTCCTTAACTAAAGAGGTCTTTCCTAAGAGGTTCTTATAGCTAGAAGTATAAGAAGCTC
Organism: Colletotrichum ledebouriae; assembly: GCA_036785755.1. NCBI lineage: Eukaryota > Fungi > Ascomycota > Sordariomycetes > Glomerellales > Glomerellaceae > Colletotrichum > Colletotrichum ledebouriae. Next base: position 5,081 of record JAVHLU010000723.1, on the reverse strand, counting down.
TATAATAAGTAGGGCCTTATACCTCTCCCTCTTCCTTATCCTTATCCCTTAACTATATTAATACTAGACCCTATATATAAATATACTAAGCCTAAGTAAGGTATACCCTTTAGTATAAATAATATAGAGGGGGTTACTAGAGAGTTTAGCCTCGATATAATTAATAAAACCCGCTCTTTTATTAACTACTCCGCTATATATAGAGAGCGTATTATTAGTATAACCCTTAAGAGGGCTTACTTTAATACCCCTATAGGGGACTCTATAAGGCGTAATAGTATTAGAGCTAAGTAAGTAAACTTAGTAGTAGAAGTTTAGTAGGTTATTATATACCCTATAGAGTAGCCCTTCTTTAAGCAGGTCCTCCGTATTACTAAGGCAGAGGTAGCCCAGGGAGCCTAGGCCTATTAGGGGAATATTAGTAAGTACGGCTTACGCTAACTGCTTATAGAGAGAGCGTTGCTAACGATAGCATAGTTCTAGCAGATAAAGCGGTAATAGAGGCGGTATTTAATAGCAGCGCAGGTAGTACGCGAGAGGAAAAGTTAATAGTTTCGTAGTTTAAATAATTAAAAACCACGTTATTATCAATATAAAGTTAAAGATCGTGAGGCTATTAACGGGCACGTATAAGTGTAGCTATAGTTAGGAGAGGATTATATAACTAAAGGCTATATATTATTAGGAGGCGCGGAGTTAGAAGGTCTGTTGTACTTAAGCAGGTAAAATCACTTTGCAGTGGCCAGAGGCCACCTATAATAAATATATATAGGAGATTATAATAACTATAACCTTTATATTAACCCTAGCGTCCTTTATAACCTAGAGATTTTATACTATTACTATAACTTAGAGAAAAAGCTACTTAAAAGCCTTTAAAAGCCTCCTTAAGTAAAACGCTTAAAGTCTTAAGATTTTAATTACTTAGTATAACATTTAGATTAATTACCTTAAACCTACTTAAGGCTTGAACTTTATATATAGTAAAGGATATAGATAGAACTTCTTTCTCTATAACCTTATAACCTTTCTAAAACACTATTCGCTTTTACTTCTTTATGCAATTTAACTTCACTAAGGATATATTTAACACTAACTAAGTAACGTATAGCGCTACTTCCCTTTAATATAATAACTCCTCCTCCTTTACCTCCTCTTTACTTAGCTAGGTTACTTTATTTAATAAATAATCTACTACTACTAGAGAATTAATATATAAAAAACTAAAAAGAAAAAAGGATAAGTATCTATAAGCATAAATAGCGTTTTAAGCTATATTATAAGACTTCCTGAAGTAAGTATACTTGCTATAAACCTTAATACTTAAAAGTAGCTTATAACGCTTCCTAAAAAAACAATAAGATAAATAAAGTATCTTTATAATAATACTAAACTTAGCGATATAAAGTGTATAATTCTAAGGATAGAGCATTAAGGATAAAGGGGTTAATTTCTAAATATAACCTAGTATAGTATTAATATTATAGAAAATAGAAAACATAACTAATAACTACCTAACTTAAAAGCCTATATTTACTTATATCAGTTTTAAAGATAAGACTATTTTAAGGAGAGACTTAATATTATAACCCGTTAAGTATAACTAGCTTAGATATACTCTATAAAGCATTTAGCGGCTAAAATAAGATATTTATATATATAAGATATAGAGATAGTGTTACAGCCAGGCTATCTAATGATAGGTTCTACTAATAGAAGCTAAGGGATAACGCTATAATAGTATCTAGGGGTGCTATAAGATAAATAGGTCTAAACGTTCGTAGAAGGTATAGTGATTAGTTATAGACTTTACGTTAGGTATAGTATAAGGTAAGCCTAAAAGTATTTAAATATATTTATAAAGTTAATTGCTAAAGAGCTATAAAAGTTTATTGTCACGCGTATAGGCGCAGGGCAAGTGGGAAGAAGTCGTCTATTGCAGCAGAAAAGGAGTAGCTATGGATAAGGGTCTATATATAGAGCCTCGCGGAGTAGGCGCGGCGCTCGGAGGCGTGCAGGGCGCGCGGAGGGCGGCGCTGGTAGCGCTGAGAGCTCTGGAGGAGGTCTGGGCTACGCAACACACCCCCCCAGAAACAGCAGAGCGGGCCAGCGGAGCGATCTCCGCAAAGGCAGTTCTAAACAGAAAAAGAAGCTATCTACAACAGGGCTGCTAACGCTCACGGCGCATAGCGAGACGTTAGCAACACAGGGGGGCCACCTCCAGTCCACCAAAGGGGCTCATCAGGCACATAAGCCCAGCAACGTAGGGGATTATACCAGCCCGCAGGCGCGACCTTTAACAGCACAACGCGCTCAGGAGAACATAATACTATCCCATAGGTATAGTCTTCAGCACTACAGCACCAGAACGTGGGATAACGTGGGATAATAAAGGAAAATCAAGCATAATAAAGTAAAGCATAGCGGGCGCAGCATAGTATAGCAGGTGTGGCGCAGTACAGCAAAGCGGGCGTAGCGGGTGCAGCGCGGCATAGCAGGTGTAGCGCAGCGCAGTAAAGCAAAGCAGGCGTAGCAGGTGTGGCATAGTGCAGCAGGTATGGCGCAGTGCAGCAAAGTAAAGCAGGCGTGGTAGGTGCAGCACAGCGGGCTAGGTGCAGCAAAGCAAAGCAAAGCGTTGCAGGGTGTAGTGCAGCAGGCGTGGCGCAGCGTAGCAAAGCAAAGCATACAGGGGCCCCCTATTAGTAGGGTTTAGACCCTCAGCTAGGCGCACACAGGCGTATTGCAGTGTGTAAGTTAGCATAACGCAGTGCATAAGTTAGCGTAATACAGCGCATAAGTTAGCGTAACGCAGCGCGCAAGTTAGAAGAATAGAGGTAACAAGCGTGTATGAGATCGACTCTCCTACGCCCACAGTAGGTAAAAGTTAGGGTAATATAGAGCTAGGCTCATAACTGTCATGCGTATAGGCGCAGGGCAAGTGGGAAGAAGTCGTCTATTGCAGCAGAAAAGGAGTAGCTATGGACGAGGGTCTATATATAGAGCCTCGCGGAGTAGGCGCGGCGCTCAGAGGCGCGCGGGGCGCGCGGAGGGCGGCGCCGGTAGCGCTAAGAGCTCTGGAGGAGGTCTGGGCTACGCGACATTTATCCTTAGGTAAGCCTTAAGTCTATCCTATATATAAGTCTTAAATAGTGCTTTTATCCTAATTATTAAGCAGTAATCCTTATCTATTAAGCGCTTATTAATCCTACTAAGCACTTACTCTTAGCACTAAACACTTAGTGTCTCTATACTACTGCTTAGTCTTATCTTATTATTATATAACTTATACTATAGTTCTTCTGCTCTAAAGTGAGTCTTTCTATCCTCATATCTTATATATATAAGTATTCTATCCTAGCTGCTTAATACCCTATAGGGTGTATCTTAGTTAGTTATACTTAACAGGTTGTAATATTAAGTCTCCCCTTAAATAGTCTTATCCTTAAGACTAATATAAGTAAGTATAGGCTCCTAGGTTAAGGAGTTATTAATCGTTTTTTCCTGTTTTTTATTGCAATATTAACACTATATTAGATTATATCGCGACTTCTCGTTCTTTATCCACCCTTTGCTATTACTATCGTTCTTTAGAAATTTATAAGAATAGTTTTAAAGTTATACTATATAGTTATTATCGTTCTAAAAGTCTTTAGTATAAGATATTATTAGATTCCTTAATGTATAGTGAGTGCGTTATTATAGAAGGAACTAAGCGTTTCTGTAATGCATTAAAGGATACTATTTATTAGTATAAGTTATAGGTTTATTAATAGTATTTCTATGCTAATTTTATTATAGTAGTAAATCGTTTAATAAATAAATTATAGCGTTTTAACGATAAGGAGGAGGTATCTCAAGATTTATTTTAAAAGCAATTAAAGGCATTGCGTAAAGCGTAAGATAAAGTAAATAAGGCTTTAGTAAAGTTAGATTGGATTAGGAAATAAAAGCAAATAGTGTTTTAAAAGGGTTATAAAATAACTGAAGTAGCTACTAAGGAAGAGACTTTTGCTAAGTCTTTTAGTGTTTAGGAAGTTTAATCTATAGGTGGATTTAGGGTGGTTAATTTAGATGCTATATTAGGTGATTAGAATCCTAGGACTCTAGGTTTCTCACTTAAGGAGGCCTCTAGAGGTTCCTAATTAGCTATTTCTTTAAGTTATAGCAATACTATAGCGTCTTGAGGTTGTATGGTTTTTTAGGGTTAATATAGAGGTTATAGTCGTTATAGTCTTCTGTATGTGTTTATTATAGTTATAGAAGTAGCTAGTTGTGTTCTTATGCTTTATTATTATTATTATTAAGTTTCCTAATATTATTATAACTTATCTTATATATATTCTAGATTGTTAGCTAGTTTCTATATGTTATCTTTATGTCTATATCCTTTCCACTTAATAAGGTAGGTTATTTTGTCTAAATAAGTAGTATAGTTAATAATTCGTTTAACTTTATATTCTTATTCTAGTTTAACTCTAATATAATTACTAGTTTATAAACCTTTTAGTGTTAGTTTAAGGAGTAAGATATAAAAGACTAGGTGATATCTTATAGTATTAAGTAATATAAGTTTAAAGTTAACGTTAAATACTTTCTTTATAATTTCAAAAGGTTTAAGCTTTTTAAAGTCTAACTTATCGCTTAGCTATTTAGTCTTAATATTTTATCAAAAGAGGTAAACACTATCTCCCTTTTCTAGACTTAGTACTTTAACACTTTATTTATTAGCGTATTTATATATTCGTTTATATATAAATTTAAGTTCTTTGGGTAATTTATACTAAATCCCTTTAATTCTATTGATATTTACTATAGCCTTAAGTACTGCTAAGCCTTATTATAGCTTTCTATAGGCAGTTAGATTAAATCTATAGTTTAGATAAAATAACGATTCTTTTAGGGGTATTAAGGTGAGCCCTCTTGAGGGCTATGCTAATAATACGCTCTCTATATGTAGCGGAGTAGTTAATAAAGGAGCGGGTTTTATTAATTATATCGAGGCTAAACTCTCTAGCGATCCCCTCTATATTATTTATACTAAAGGGTATACCTCGCTCGGGCTTAGCGTATTTATATATAGG
>JAVHLU010000722.1:0-48027 GCA_036785755.1 Colletotrichum ledebouriae | reverse complement strand
AATTATATAAGACGCTAAGGACCTCCTCTAACCTACTAAAATTAATATAGAGTATTAACTTAATACTAAACGCTACTAAGCTATATTTAAAGCTAAGGAATAGCTATATAACGCCTAGAAAGCTATAGTAAGTAAGATAAAAGCCCCTATAAAAATTCTATAATAAAGCAGCGCACCTAGGGACTTAGGATATAATAATAACTTATAGAAGATAAATATAGTATTAAGGGGAGTATTAACTATAAATTAGACCTAGCCTATGCTATATTAGAAGCTTAAACCCCTTACCCTCAAGGCCTAATAAGTAAGGAGAAATCTTAATATAGCGCTTATTAGCGCTATAAGGTTTAAGAGGAACCTAAGATATACTAATATCAAATTAGGCTCTATATCGCTATATAAGCTCGATCTAATAATTATAAATAAGCGAGAGGAAGAAGAAAGAGGTATTAGCTTACTAGAGGTTAATAAAGTTAAAAATTAATAACTAGTTAAGGAGAGACTTCCCCCCTATCTTTAGGGTTAGAGGGATTACTTTAGTAAAATAACTAGTAATACCTTACCTCCTTATTGCTCTTATAACTACTAGATTAAACTAGAGCTTAGTATAAAAGAGTAGCTAACTTTCTACTTATTATATAAGTAATCCTTATTAGAACTTAAGGCTACCTAATAATATCTCCTTAAGAACTTAAAAAAGGGCTTTATAGCACTAGGTAATACTCTATTTATATCCCTAATACTATTTATTTAAAAAGCTAATAAACCCTTAAGGTTTTATATCGACTTTTAAAAGCTAAATGGATTTATTAAGAAGGACTAGTACTTATTACTCTTAATTAATAAAACGCTAAGTCGAATTAGCTAAGCTAGGTTATTTATAAAGATTAATATCCGCTAGGCGTTTTATTAAATCCGTATTTACCCCGACTTAGAGGACTTAATAACGTTCTATACCTTCTATAGCTCCTATAAGTATAAGGTTCTACCTTTTAGGCTCTATAATAGCCTAGTAATATACTAATAGTATATAAATAACACGCTTATAAAATACCTAGACGACTTCTATATAGCGTATATAGATAATATCCTAGTTTACTCGGAGGACCCCCTCTAGCACGAAGAATATATTAAAAAGGTCCTTAATTAGCTACGCTAAGTAGGGCTTTAGGCTAATATTAAGAAGTGCGAATTTAGCGTAACTATAACGCACTACCTTAGGTTTATTATTATAACTAAAGGGATTAGCCCTAACCTAGAGAAGGTTTCTATAATAAGGGACTAGTAGCTACTAACTATAATATATAGTATTTAGTCCTTCTTAGGGTTCTATAACTTCTACTACTAATTTATTATAAATTATAAGAAGATCGCTAGGCTACTTACTAAACTTATAGCTAAAGGCGCCTGATTTAACTTTAATAGCGACTATATAGCGGTATTTATAACGCTAAAAGAAGCCCTAACGTTAGCCCCTATCCTATACTACTAGAAGCCTAAACTACCTACCCGAGTTAAGATAGACGCCTTTAAATTAGTTTATACTACCGCCCTCCTCTAATAATAAACTAATAATAGCTTATAGCACCCTATAGCCTATTTCTTAAAGACGATATTACTAATAGAGATAAACTACCCTATCTATAACTATAAGATAATAGTAATTATTCTAGCGCTAGAGGAGTAGAGGGCTAAACTCTCTATAGCTACCTAGCGTTTTAAGGTTATTATAAACTACTAACTACTACTCTACTTTATAACTAAGTAGCTCCTAAATATCCGCTAAGCCTACTAGTTAGATATCTTAGCTAGTTTTAACTTCTATATCTAGTACTACCTAGGGTATAAAAATATACTAGCTAATACCCTCTTATAGAAGAATAAAGACCTCTAAATATAATAAGCTATTTATAAGTCTAACTATACCTAGGTATTACTACTACTTACCTACTTATCCCTAGAGGTAATAAGCGATCTATACTAACTACTTAAATCCGCTCTAAGTCGCCTTATAATAACTATTAACGCTCTAGAGCTAGAGGATAAGTTAAAAGGTTACCTCCTAGTTAAGTATATCCTTTAGTTAAACTATAAACCTAATATGCTATTACTTTAGCTACTAAAAGTACTTATAGCTACTAAAAAAGAACGCTAGAGAATATAGGAAGGGCTTCTAACTATAGATAGGAAGCTTATAGTACTAGAGGAAGAAGACCTATATATAAAGTTAATTTATAAAGCTTACGTTTAGAGGCTTATAATATACCTAGGTTAGAATAAGACTATTAAACTCCTAAAGGAATATTACTACTAGCCCTACCTAACTACTGATATTAAGTAGTATATTTATAACTACTATACCTACTACTAAGTATAGAAGCTGAGAGATAGGCCTCTAGGCGAGTTAAGACCCTTATTAATACTAGACTACCCTTAGGAGTATATTATAATAGATTTTATATTATACCTACCTAACTACTATAGGTATAATAATATATTTATTATAGTATACTACCTCTTAAAGAAGATAGTCTCCCTCCCCTATTATAAGATTATTATAGCGCGGGACCTTACTTAGCTATACTATACTTATATCTTCTAGTATATAGGTTTCCCTATTATAATTATATCTAATAGGGGCCCTTAGTTTACTTCTAACTTCTAGAACGAGCTCTATAAGATATATAATATAATTATATAGTTAAGTATAGCAGGTTATACTAAAACTAACGGGAACATAGAAATTCTTAACTAATACCTAACTTAATACTTATGCTTATAAATAAACTAATTCTAGGATAACTAGAGCGAAATACTCCTTACTATAGACTTTACTTAAGTAGTATTACTAAATAAAACTAAAGGGCTTATATTATTTAAAATCGAGCGAGGATACCTACTATAGATAAGTTTTAACTAGGACTAATATATATAGAAGCTCTTAATAACTAAGGAAAAGATTAACTAGGGCGACGCCTAGTAGTTAATATAAAACCTCTATAGCGTTTAGGATATTATAAAAGGGAATATAGCTATAGCCTAGTAACGTTATACCCGCGCTATAAAACGCTACTACTAACTTAATAACTTAGCTATAAGTAACTCTATCTATATATTAATAGAGGGATAGCGCTAAGAAAACTCTTTAAAGCTATTAATACTATAGGATAGCTTATAGCTAATTAAAGCTATAAAGCCCGGGGGGATATAGATACTAGACCTATTAAAGGAATATAACTACTACCCTAGGCCTCTAGCCACTGCATAGTGATTTTACCTGCTTAAGTGCAACAGACCTTCTAACTCCGCGCCTCCTAATAATATATAGCCTTTAGTTATGTGATCCTCTCCTAACTATAGCTATACTTATATATACCTATAGCCTCACGATCTTTAACTTTATATTAATAATAACGTAGTTTTTAATTATTTAAACTACGAAACTATTAACTTTTCCTCTCGCGTACTACCCGCGCTACTAATACCGCCTCTATTACTGCTTCGTCCGCTAGAAGTCGTTACTATCTTTATAGCTATGCCGTCGTTAGCAACGCTCTCTCTATTAGTTAGCGCAAGCTATACTTATTAATAAGCCCTAATAGGCCTAGGCTGCCTAGGCTACTTCTACCTTAGTAATATAGAGGACCTGCTCGAAGAAGGGCTACTCTATAGGGTATATAACGACCTACTAAACTTCTACTACTAAGTTTACTTACTTAGCTCTAATACTATTGCGCCTTATAGAGTCCCCTATAGGGGTATTAAGGTAAGCCCTCTTAAGGGTTATATTAATAATATACTCTCTATATATAGCGGAGTAGTTAATAAAGGAGTAGGTTTTATTAATTATATCGAGGCTAAACTCTCTAGTAACCCCCTCTATATTATTTATATTAAAAGGCGTACCTCGCTTAGGCTTAGTATATTTATATATAGGGTCTAGTACTAATATAGTTAAGGGATAAGGATAAGGATAAGGGAGAGGTATAAGGCCCTACTTATAGTAGTAGAGCTTCTTATACTTCTAGCTATAAGAACCTCTAGGGAAAGACCTCTCTAGTTAAGGAGTTACCTCTTATATAGTAGCGTTTATAGCACCTTTAGTACCTTACTAGAAGGTCGACCTTTTAGGGTGAGGAGTTATCTTATATAGTGGCTTTTCTAGGCTATAAGAGCCTTAGTAGCCTATTTAGCTCTAATATAATTAGCCCTAGTATAGCGCGCGTCCGACTTTATACGAGGGTTTGCTTATAAGTAGTAGGAATATATAGGGTTCTTATATTATTTTCCTTAACTAGTAGAGGGTATAGGTTAAAATGCCTATATAGTGTTTCCCGAATTATGCCTACGAACTAGGTGAATTTGTTATAGTCTTTTTGCAAAGGGGCTGCGGCGTAATTCCGAGCTTAATAACTACTACCCTATATTCTACCTAAGTAAGCTCTAGAAAGCTACTAGCGATCCTCTTCTAAGCTAGTTTAAAACCTTACTATCCCCTATTAAGTTTAATTATAAGCTAGAATATAAAGTTATATATATAACTACTAGCTAGTTATACTAAGGATAGTTATAATATCGCGCTAACTAGAAGGGTTATAACTATAATCCTACTTAGTATAATACTAAGAGTTTTAAGCACGCCCCTATAGCGCTATAGGACTTCTATACTACTAACCTAATAATAGTAGGATTACTAAAATACCTTTTAGCTTAGCTCTTAGTTACTACGCGAGATAAGGACCCCGCTACTATAGATAATAATAACGCCCCGGCGTGAGTATAGATAAGGAGGATACTACTAGAGGAATACCTATATAGTAATAGATTAGTTACTACGGATAGTAATACTAGTAAAGGGGGGGGTAATATTATAGGGCTAGGTTAGACCTCTCTAAATTTCAGGTTATATAACTTATAGGTTATATAATTACTAAGCGACTCTTTAGCCTTCTGGGGCTGCGCTAGCCTATAGTTAGACTTTCTCCTTCTTTAACGTAGAATCCACTTGATATAGCGCAATTAAAGTGTGTTAACCTTTACCTATTCGCTGTTCGTAATAATAGAGGGAGAGGTAAAATATAATAATATACTCCTAACCCTAATAAGGAAGCTAGGGTTTATTAATAACCTACTAATAGACCTCTAGATAAGTATTACTACTTTATAAGGTAATATAGAGACCTTAGAAGTATTTATTAATACTATAAGAGCTAGTATAAAATAACGCCCCTTTTAAATAAATAGCTCTAGGGGCGGAGATACCTTAGTCTCTAGTTAGTATAGCGCTCTATAGTATATTAATATTATTATAACTATAGTAGCTATAATAACCTAACGCTAAAGAGTAAGGGAAAATATAGAGAACGCTTAGTAAGAGGTTATTAACCTAGAGGACTTGCTTAGAGCTAGGATTATTATAGCATAGTAATATATCCTATACTAAGTTATAAGGGAGCTTATAATAAGCAAAATAGTATATAATTATAAGAGTATAGCTATAGGCCTAAACCAGGAAAGGCTAGAATACTAGAACGTAGGTATACATAGTTATATTAAACTATTACTTAACCTTCTAAGTCTCTAGCTTATAGAGTTTTCTTAAGAGGATATATATTTACTACTAATTCGCTAATATTTTACTAATAGCGTTAGCTCTATATTCTATACCTGCTATTATTCCTTATAATTACCCCCCCCCTCTAAAGCCTTAGTTCCTAAGGTATATTAGTAGGGTAATATAGCTCTATGTTATTATAGATATTATTACTAACTATAGGGCGGCCTCTCTACGTCTTTATTATATTATTTACTCTCGCTCTCCGCGCTAGATCTAGGTAGTTATAGCGAATAATATATTTTTATTTCCCTAGCGCGTTATAAGTATTCTTAAATTTTAATTATTATTATTATTTTTTAATTAGTTACTAATAGTTATACGACTATTTAGTAGTATATAACTAGTAATTATTTTACTTTATTACCTAGCGACTTAAAATATAAAAGGGCGTCTTCTTTTTAAGGTCTCTAACCTAGTTAAAATTTCTCCTTTTTATAATCTTTTTTAGTCTAGCTATCCCTCCTATTTTAGTACTTATTTTATAAGCCTTTGCTATAATTATTAAATTCTTTCCCTTCTCTCTTCTAATCTCGCTTATATCCCTCTCTAGTATCTTACTAATAGCTCTCTATAATATTTTATATTATATATATAGGTATAGTTCTTATAAAATACCTCTATAATCTTAAGATTCTTTCTAGCGATCTTATTAGTAATATTAATAGTAGCTATCCTTACTTTAGCTATCTTTATAAAATATATTAGGATATTATCTACCTTCGCTATATATATAGCGAGTATATATAGAAGTATATCTATTATAACTTTAATAAGAAGAAATACGCTACTATAAGTCTCTACTAATTTACTAATAAGTTATTATATATTAATATTTCCTAGGTCCCTTAGGAGCTTTAGGGCGTAGCCTAGATAACTTAGAATATATTCTACTAGATCTAGATCTAGGAGCGTAATAATATCCTAACCCCTCTTTATTATTATTATATTCTAGTTACGCTTAGTAACTATTTAGTAGTATAGAAGTATATTACTAAGCTTATTTATAATCCTATTACTAGTAGTAGTAGCTATAATATAGAGTAGCTTTAGCTCTAGGAGCTCGCCTCTATTTATAAGCACCTCGCGCTTAATATCCTAGTCTATATAAGCTATTACTCGCTATTCCCTTACTAATTATATCCTACTAACTACTAGGTTTTAGGTTAGTACTCTTTATAATAGCGTTAATATTCTTTAGCGCCTAAACGCTACCTAGCTAGTATATATTTATAATAATAGTCCTATTAACTACCTCTATAATAAGATTAACTACCTACTTAATAACCTTTTAATAAAGCTAGTCCTTAAGCGCGCTTATAAGCGTGATATTACCTTTTTCCCTAGGTTTTATAAGGACCTTTAGGAAAATCTCGCTAAGTATACTACTAATAATATCCCCTCTTGCTTTATTACTATTACTAGTACTCGCCTTATCTCTTATACCTCCTATCCTAATACCCCTACTAAGTATAGCTAAAGTAGTAGTAAAGAGTTAGTAAAGAAGACTAAGAGAGCTAAGGTTACTATTACTATCTCTAATAGTAATAATTCTAATAGTTAGTCGGGTAGTAGCGCTAGTAGTAAGTTAGCTAGTAGCGCTAATAGCAAGTTAGCTAGTAATTAGCCTATAGGTAGTAATAGTAGGGATACTAATAGCGCTAGTTTAGTAACTAGTCGCTATAGTAGTTATAGTAATACTACTCGTAGTTATAGTAGTCGTAGTAGTCGCCCCTATAGCTATCCTAAGAAGTTAATAACTAATTAGATAGTTAGCTCTTTTCCCCTTTTATAAGATAATACCCCTTTTTACTATAGCTTTAGTAATAATTCGCTACTTAATTTAATTAATATTTTACTTCTAAACTAAGTTCTATTTTATAGTCTCGTGGTCTATAATTACTAACCTATTATAATAGTTTTAGTAGCTAGTCGTCCTACTTCTTATAAGCTTTCTTATATTATCTATTAAACTTATAAATAGCCTCGTGCGCGTTCGCTAAGTTCTCTATAGGTTCTTATATATTATATTCTATAAGCTAACCTACTTATTTAACTAAATACTATATATTATTACTAACGCCTTACTATATAATAATCTCTTTAACCTCCTATTCCTCTAGCTTATCCTTAAGCTCTAGGTATATAGGTAAGCCTTCGCTACTTACTTAGCGATTATCCTATAGTTCTAGTAAGTTAATTAAGAATATATTATATATCCTTTAGTACTATAATAGTAAATAAACTCTATAAGCTTATATACTAATTAGTTTTATAATAGCTACCTATATAAACCTAGGTACTAGTTTTTTATTCTTAAACTAGAAGTTTTTTATTAATAGCCTAATAACTTATCCCTAATAATAGGTCTATTCCTTATACCTTATGTTATAATACTTAGCTTATACCTTAGTAACCTTCTACTACTATTCCTAGGCCCTCTTATAAAGCCTTGAGATATATTCGATTCGCTCCCTTACGCCCTATACTATAACCCTATTTATAGGGGTTATATATTCTATATAATATAAGTAGTAGCTATATAGAGCTTCTATTAGTAAGTAGCTAGTAGTGTTATAGTAACTACTATTATATATAAACTTAGCCTTAGGTAACTAGACGGCCTATTCTTATAGCAAGTCGCTAGTATATACTTATAAGTACTTTTCTAATATCTAGTATATCCTTTTAAACTACCTATTAGTCTAGGGGTAATATATAGTAGAGAGATAGCGCTTAATAGCCCTCTCTCTTATAAATTCCTCCTAAAATTAGCTAGTAAGGAGCTTATCTTAGTTACTAATAATACCCTCTAGAGTATTAAAATAGCACTCTACCCGTTTATAAATAATCCGCGCTAACTTAGTAGCTATTAGCTACTTTATTATTAAGATAAATATAGTAAACTTAGTTATCTAGTATATAATAATAAGAACTACGTTATACTCCGTGCCTTTATACTAATAGCTTAGTAGTAATCTAGTAATAAAGTCTATACTAATTTCCTAAAACGGGTACGCTAGTAGGGGTAGTAAGTATAACTTTCTATAGGGCTTATACCTCGGAACCTAGATCCCCTAGTATATATAGCACCCTATAATATAATTTCGTATATCTATAGCTAAGTTTAGCTAGTAGAACTTCCTTAAGATTAACTTAGTAGTCTTATTTACCCCTATATAACCCGCCCTATAGTTATTATAGTATTAGTAAAGGATTTTAAGTCTTAGGGACCTCTCCTAGGGTATCTCTAACCTTTCCTTATAGAATAAGGTTCTATAGCTATTAATTATATAGCCCCTATAATCGCTAGCTAGTCTATATACCCTCTCTAATTAGGTCTAGTAATATAAGTTATTAGCTTATAATCTATAGATAAGACTTTCTATTACTTTAGAGGGTTACTAACTATATACTATTTCGCCTATTATAAGCTCCCTTATAAATTAGCATAGGATATACTACTATACTATAGTAACCCTAGCTCTAAGCGAGTCCTCTAGGTTAATAACCTCTCGCTAAGCGTTCTCTATATCTTCCCTTGCTCTTTAGCGTTAGGTTATTATAGCTACTATAGTTATAGTAATATTAGTATATTATAGAGCGCTACGCTAACTAGAGACTAAGGTATCTCTACCCCTAAACCTATCTATCTAAAAGGGGCGTTGTTTTATACTAGCCCTTATAGTATTAATAAATACTCTTAAGGTCTCTATATTACCTTATAAAATAATAATACTTATCTAGAGGTCTACTAGTAGGTTACTAATAAACCCTACTTTCCTCGCTAGGGTTAGGAGTATATTATTATATTTTACCTCCCCCTCTATATAATCTAGCCTCTTAAATAGCTTATTTACTAGGTTTATAACCCCTAACCTATACTCTAGGTTAAAGTTAAACGCTAAGAGTTTATATACCTATCTAGTAAGCTTTCCCTAAAAGTCCTATACTAACGCGCTAATAACTCCTTTTAGCGCCTAGTAGTCTATTAGGACTATAAACTTTTTAATATACCCTAAAAGTAATAAGCCTAGTAATCTAGGCTTTTAACTATAGCGAGAAGCTCCTATTAGCCTACTCCTTAATACTACTTAATATTACTAAGCTTTTATAAATAATAAGTAACTAGTTACTACTAGCTATTAATATATTATAATAGGATACTAGATATAGCTTTTATAAAAGCGTCTATTTTAACCCTTATTCTATAAGTTAGGTTCTAATATTAGAGAATAATTACTAAGTAGAAGGTAGCTTAGAGCTATTTAAAGGCTTATTAGGCCTCTTCTAGCTAGTAAAATTCGCTTCCCTTCTTATTATTCTTATTACCCTTTAGTAGGGATATTATAGGGGCTATAATACCTAAATAGCTTATAATAAACTTATAATAGAAGTTATAGAATCCTAAGAAGACTTAGATCTCCCTATAGGTCTTAGGTAGCTTCTATTTAGTAATAGCTTAGACGCGGGTTTAGTCTATTAATATACCTTTAGGTATAATAATATACCCTAGGAACTCTACTTATTATTAGTAGAACCTATACTTACTAAGCTTAGTATATAGCGCTTACTAGTAAAGCTTATAGAATACTTAGCAAAGGTCCTTTATATATTACTCTCTTATCTTAGAGTAGATTATAATATTATTTATATAAGTAATATAATAAGTATCTAGTAGCTTAGCGAGCACTTAGTAAATATACGCCTAGAATATTACTAGGGCGTTTATAAGTCTAAATAGTATAATAGTATATTTAAAGTACCTATAATAAGTCTTAAAAGCTATCTTCTAGTAGTCTTCTAGCTTAATATAGATATAATAATATATATCTTAAAGGTTAATTTTTAAGATCTATTCTACTCCCTAAAGCCTATCTAATAGCTTATTAATAAGGGGGAGTAGATATTAGTTCTTTAGTATTACTTTATTAAAGCCTTAATAATCTATATAAAGGTATAAGGATCTATCCTTCTTAGGTATAAAGAGAATAGGGGTGCTTACCTCGCTTATTAAGGGTTAAATCCGCCTTATTACTTAGTTATTAGTAATATATTAGTAGAGCTCCTCTAGCTAGTACTTATTTAGTAGGTAGATAGGCCTATATAAAGGTTTCTTCCCTTTAACTAAGTTAATAATATATTCTACGCCCTCTAGAGCTAGGTATTCCTTTACTAACTACTTATTAAACGTTACTTATTTACTAAGTAGCTTTAGTAGTAATTCTACTTCGCCCTCTAAGGCGTCCTCTTCGCCTAGGGCTTCTATTAGTAGCTTATAGGGGGTAATATTCCCTAAAATATATATAATATAAGCCTTCTAGCTATTCTTAATAACCTCTTATATAAATACTAATAGCTTAGTATAAGAGATATACTATAAAACCCTATACTAAAAATATATAATAATATAGAGGCTATATAATAGAGGTTGATTACGTAATACAGTGTATTACAGTACTATTAGTACTGTGTATACTGTTAGAAGAAGCCTCTAGAAAGCTGTGGAAACTGCTAGCTTTCACTACCTAAGTTAAGGTTAAACCTAAAAGGGTTTTGGGTTACTGAATTACTTAATAAATAACCCAAATAAGGAAATAAGTGGGGCAGCTTAGCAAGCAGCTTACGCAGCTATAGAAGGCTCTAGAAACTAAGCCTTAAGTATAAATAACTCGCCTCTCCCTCTCTAGAATACTCCCTTTTACTTAGAAGGTAGACACTTCAATATTAACTTATTTATACTTATTATTTCCCTTTTGAGCTATCGATTACGTTATCAACGATTACGTAACTTAAGAGTAAGTATTAAAATTATTATAAGTAACCCTCTTATAATAACTACTATAAAGTCTCTCTAGTAGGTTATAGTAGCAAGGGAGACCCTATTACTTTATAAACGTACTTATATAAGTAGGTAAGCCCTACCTCTTTTAGAAAGCCTCTTTTATAGTATTATATTAACTATAGAGGAGGTAGAGGGTATAGAAAGAAACTTTATAATTAAGAGGCTTAAGTAGAGGGTATTTACTCGTTATATAATAATAGTAGTACTCCTTCTTAATTTAGGTATTATAAGAATTAACCTTCTTAATAACTATCTCTCGAATTTTAATATAAAGTATATAGAGATCTATAAGGTGGTTAGTAAAATAGGATTTTAACTAGTAATAAGATCCCTCTATAGGAGAGGTTATTTAATAACTATAGTTATAAAAATTTTAAATCTTATAGTTAACAAATTTATAGAGGAGTAGGATATAGGTTATCTTAAGGTACTTAATAATAACTATAAAAAGTTAGTAATAAATAAGTATTTAGTAATATAATTAACCTTATTAATCTAAAAACTACTACTTAAGAGATCGCTAGTTTTTTTTATACTTATTATATATAGAGGAGTAAATATAAGCCCTCTATATATTAACGAGGCTATTAGGGTTATAAGAGTACTCCTTCTTATTAAATTATTATAATAGCACGCCCTTATTATTATTATTATCCCGCGCGGGTAGTTATACTACTTTAACCTCCTCTATAATTAAATAAGAGGCGAGATTACTACTTTAAGCCTCTATAGCCTTAGTAATAGAGTTTTTACTATTAGTAAGAGTAGTAATAGCAGCCTTATTAGGCTCTAAGCCTTATAATCCTTCCTATTTTTTTTTATATTAAGATTAACGTTTTTTAGTATATACTAAATATAAAGTTATTATTATATATATAAGAAGATCTCTCTAGCTACCCTCTTTAAGCCTATATTAAAATTAGTAATAATTACCCTTAGATCTAGTATTTTGCTAATAATAAGAAGTTCTTATAATTACCTTAATATCTAACTAAAAAATTTAGTTATCTTAGTAGATACTAAGTAGAAGGTAGCGTTATATATAGTATTAATACTAATAAGGCTTATAATCTAGAAGAGTAATATATTAAATCGATTTGCTTATAGAGTTATATTAGTAAAAAGTTTTTATTAAAATAAACTATATATATATACTTACTTTATATATATTATTTATTATAAATAGCTCTAGGTTTCGCTTTATTATATCTAAGTAGGATTTATATATCTAAAAGATATTATTAATCTTACTATCTTCTCTATATTAAATATAGTAAAAGGGAACCTTATTAGTTTTATTCTTAAGGATATAGAGGAATAGCTATATAGAGGTTAATAAGCTATACTTTTCCTCTTATAGTAATTACTAATAATTTTAAACCTTCTAGTTAGTTAATAATATACCTTCCTACTATAATAATAATCTCGCGATCTCTTATAATATTAAGTTGTTATAAGTAGAGAGCTCCTTAATATAATTATATATTAACTTCTCTACTAGGCTGCTTTCTATTATAACTTTTACTTTATTAAAACTTAACTATTAGAATAATAAGATAGCTCTAAGCTTATTTTTATATATACTAGCGTAATTATAATACTTATAATTATTAAGGATTAACTATACCTAGCAGCTAGTTATAATAACTTAAAGGATTCAACCTATAAAGGGGTAGCTATATTACTTTATTATTATTTTTTATTTTAATATAATTAACTTATATATACCTTTATAATTATATAATATATTAACCTAGGCGCCCTTATTTATAACTCTTTTTTTCTTTAGTATAATACCTATATTATAGTAGTACTAGTAGACTTATAGCTAGCACTCTTTAAAAGTATTACTACTAATCTCTAATATTATAAGTATTTATAAAAGCGTAAATTTAGCTAATAAATAGTTATTTACTAGATAGTAGCGATATTATTATTATATTATATAATCTTGCTTACGAATATACCTAAGAAATACTAGGACTTCATAGGTTATTATATATCGTAGCGAAGGTAGCGCGGCTAATGGATTTAGTTAGATCGGGCTAAATACTAAAACTGCACCGTCAAAATACTAGCTACCATGGGCCTGGATAGCTGGCACGGACCAGGCTAGGCCGAATACGAACTAGCAAAGAGATAGAACAGAGTACGTACATTAAATTGACCATCAAAAATGACGTTGTGTGTATGGACGCGCGCGTGCGTGTGAGCTGGCCTGTCCGAGCAAGAAAAATTTCCTCTGGCTTCTCGTTCTATCCAGTTCTACGCCGGCCACGCGACCACATGTCAACTAGGAGAATCCCGTCGTCTGTATTTCTTGGACTTTTCTCGGTAGAAGCATCTGACCGGCCTCTGACGCTTCCAGCAGTCTAATTCTCCGAGGATTCTTGGTCTTAGAGCCAGCCAGCCAGCCAGCCAGCGCCCCACACTATCTTCTGGTCCTCTTTTAAGACAGTTGCAAACACATAACCCATCCACACCCACCCAACACCCACCCCGCGCCGCTTTCCCCCAGTTGAAGCTATCGTCACCGCTCGCGAAAGGCTCCATACACGGAATTCCACGGTCTTCTTTTTTTGACAGCCCACTTCGCCAGCTTGGCCTGCATAGCAAACCCGGAAAAGCTTGAACCCTACCTTCCTCGCCCGCTCCGTCGGACATATCTCTCTCTGTCTTCTGCTGTCTACAACAACTCCGGCCAGCTGCTACAGGCGCGGAAAAGACAGACACAAAAAAAAAACCAAAAAAAAAGAGAAAGGCTTCTCAGGACGATATACAGACAGAAACAACCGCCCAAGATGGTCTACGTGCGCCAGGACCGCCTCCCGGCGCTCAAGGAGTACAAGTACTCCAGCGTCGATCGCTCCCTGACGAGCAAGTACATCCTGAAGCCATTCTATACGAACGTCGTCATCAAGATGTTCCCCATGAGCATGGCCCCAAACCTCATCACCCTCACGGGCTTCATGTTCGTCGTCACCAACCTGTTGACCCTGCTGTGGTACAACCCAACGCTCGACCAGGATTGCCCCAGCTGGGTCTACTACTCGTGGGCCGCGGGCCTGTTCCTGTACCAGACTTTTGACGCGGTGGACGGTACTCAGGCGTAAGTTGTTGTTTGTCTCTAGCACTGTGGGGAAGCAGAAGAAGAAGGGAAGCTAAACCGTAACGCCCTGCCAGCCGACGAACGCACCAGTCCGGTCCCCTCGGCGAGCTCTTCGACCACGGCGTCGACGCACTCAACACCTCCCTCGAGGTCCTCATCTTCGCCGCCTCCCAGAACATAGGCCAGGGCTGGATGACCGTCGCGATTCTCTTCTCCTGTACGTCTCTGTCTCGCTCTCGCATACCCACCAAACTAACAAGAAGCCCCCCCTCCACCAGCTCTCCTCACTTTTTACGTCCAAACCTGGGACGAATACCACACCAAGACGCTGACCCTCGGCATCGTCAACGGCCCCGTCGAAGGCGTCCTCATCCTTGTCGGCGTCTACGCCCTGACCGGCATCCTCGGCGGCGCCTCCTTCTGGCAGCAGTCCATGCTCCCCACCCTCGGCGTCCCGGCCACCCTCAACATCCCCAAGTTTCTCTACGACCTCTCCTTCACCCAGTGGTACATGGTCCAGGGCGCGCTCGTGCTCGTCTTCAATACGGTCGAGTCCGCCCGCAACGTCATCCGCGCCCGTCGCGCCCGCGGCGACCGCTCCCGCGGCGCCCTCCTCGGCCTGCTTCCCTTCTTCGGCATCTGGACCCTCGTCGTCGCCTACCTCTACCTGCACCCGGCCATCCTCCACGGCCACCTCGTCCCCTTCGTCATGTTCGCCGGCATCGTCAACGCCTACTCCGTCGGCCAGATGATCACCGCCCACCTTGTCAAGCTCGAATTCCCCTACTCCAACGTCCTCGGCCTGCCCCTCGCCTTCGGCGTCGTCGACGCCCTCGGCCCCTTGCTCCAGGAGCACACCGGCCTCGGCTGGCCCAGCGCCCTCGGCGACGACGTCTACCAAGTCGCCTTCATGTTCCTCATGCTCGGCATGGCCATCGGCGTTTACGGCAGTTTCGTCGTCGACGTCATCGTCACCATCTGCGATTACCTCGACATCTGGTGCCTGACCATCAAGCACCCGTACGTCGAGGGCCAAGAGCAGACCAACGGCAACGCGAGCGGCAAGAAGAAGCAGTGAATAACCACTACTGAGTCATCGGGCGGGGGATTGCACGCGAGTGGTATCCCACACCCATCCCGCAGCTGGTCCGTGAAGAAGGATGGGGAAGGGGTGACTCTCTTTGGACCGGCGGAAAGATCGGTGGAGGTGGTATTAAGCTTTTTTCCCCCATTGATACCAACCTTTCCGAGGTCTTCGGTGCCGCCCGGGACGCGATGAATGGGGAGACGGAGAGCCTAATAAGTTGAAGAAGCAAATTTTCCAAAGCTTGCGCGTGTAGAGTTTTCTTTTCCCTGGCAGAGAAGCTCTAACCGCAAGCGCAAGGAGAGTTTTTCCTGTTCAAGGCGTCAGTTTCTCGGAGGGGTTAATGAAAGATGGACGACTTACAAGACGAACGACACGACGAACTGAGGTATGGAAGGGCAAATGCAATGGGACATGAACATATGTATATGAGTGGGTGAGGAACGGATGGATGGATGACACCCACACACACACAAAAGAAAGTGTAACATACTGGAAGGTTTTTGGTTCTTTCCTTTGCCTTGTCTCTCTCGCTTGTTCTTTTTCTTTCTGATGGGATGGGATTTCTTTTTCCCCTCCTCTTGCGCTTATTGTTTCCCTGGCAGGCATCCATGCTGTTTACTGGTAAGGAGTTTAGGGGAATGGGATTTGTATCGATGACGACATAATATTACCTTAGGCGGCAGCGACTCTATATCATTTTGGGTGGGCGGCAGTGGTAACAGGCGTGAACGATTCTCTAGCTTGCCACGCGCACAGATTTCTGTGCAGTTGCAAGTCAACTTGGCTTTCGCACGCATGGCGGGTTTCTATTTTTGCAAGTTAGAATGAGATACCATTAATTCTCCCCCAACTGAAGCAACCTGTCCCTCAGTGTGGTAGCTTCATGTTTTGCTTTTTTTGGTTTGGTTCCTTGCGTGCTTGGCTGGGTACGTGTGTGGTGATCATCGATCTTCCCCAATCGATGAGGCACGACAACTTCTGGGCGCTTCTGCCTACCTTGCATACGGCAACGGACTGGGCGACACCAACGATACGCAACTGTCCCTCATCCCCCCGTTCAACTTCCAAATCCACGTCCAAGGGTGCCCAGCCACCTGCCGAGAACACTGTCGACGGATTCGTTGACACATTGTACAGATGGAATTCTTCGAGATTTGAGTCCCCGCCTCAGCAGAAGTAAGGTAACATTGTATCACGCATCGCATTGAACAAGGCCGAACCAACTAGGCTTTGAAACTGTGTGAGAAGTTTCTCCAAATCACTTGCCAAGCGCGACCACAGGGAAGCTATCCAAGCCTGCGAGTTCGAATCCTTCCGTCCAAGACACCATGCATCCCCAGGAGAAGAACACCCACGGAAAACCGGGAAAACCAGACCAGAGTAATCCCAAAAAATGCAATTTGACAGAACAATTCCGAATGTACCGGAGAGGCGACCCTCCACAACAGCAAGGGTAGACTTCCTCCGGCCTCTCTTCTCCGTCTCCCCACGACGACCATCCTTCGTGTTTGTCAGCCTGCCGATATTGACTGGGGCTTGCTTGGCCGCAACAACGGACAGTTATCCAAATTCTCCTGTTCGGAAAAAAAGAAAAAAGACGCCTGTTCGTCTACAAATATTTTTGTGACTCGTACCTCGTTTCCCCGAAGCATTGACCGTTGAATAGCATAACACATGAATGGCAGCGATGCAAATAAAGACTGAACCGGCTCGCGGCGGGTTTTCCGTTATGTCGTCTGTCGTTTTAGCAGGTCCTTCCCTCCTTATTGACTCCGTATACCCAAACGCCGAACCCGTAGGTTTGGTGTTGTCAGTCCGTTTGTGCTGCGAGTCGCTCACAAAGCACCCTCGTCGGACCCATTTCTGCGGAAAATGAGTCCGCTACAGCAGCTCATCACTTCCGCTGGCGACGCTGCCTTCGATTGCTTCCAAAATTGAGCGTTCTGAGAAGACGGGTCCCTGGCCGTCGCAGCGCGCTTGGTGCTTGAGCCGCTCACTCACGTCGCCGACGTCGACGAGCCCTCGCTTGAATAGCGGGTGGTTAATGATCAAGTCCCATGTTGCGCCGGCGGCTAGCAGACGTTCTCCGTCTGAGGATATCGCGACTCGGTGACTGGGTGTCTTGTTATTGTGCTTTGCGAGCAAATCGAGGTAGAAATCTTTGGGATTATAGAGCATTGGCCCAGTCATACGAGGCTCCGGCGATGAGGAGCTGTGGTGACCGTTCATCGACGACGTAGCGCGGAGGATTTCGTTCTCGGTGCTGATCTTTTGCATTTCGCGCTTGAGTCTCTCGTTCTCGGTAGACTTCTGCAGGGCTTCGGCCTCGAGGTCGGCCAGCTTCGCTTCGAGATCCTTGACGTGTTTCTCTTTGCGCTCACGGAAAGCTCGTTGGCTGTAAACGATGGGATGTCAGCAAACGCGGGCAGACACATGAATGATGGCCGTAGATGCGTAGCGCAAGGCTGGTCATACGTACGCAGCGCGGTTCTGTGCCTTCCTCCTCGACTGGGCTGGTGTCAGGTCTTCGTCGTCCGAATTCGAGCCACCTCGGCGAGAGCGGTCGTCGAGGGGCTCCTGCTTGTGAACCACGACATCGGCTTGAGGTTTGATTCGTTGCATGGGAGGCGCAGTCATGCCATTGTGACCGTTGTGACCGTTCTGTTGCGGCGGTTGCTGAGGCGGCAGGGGCTGTTGGACCGGCAGGCCATGGTTCGGGGGCGTGGGAGGGCCGGGGGGGCTAGGGAAAGAAGCATGTTGAGGGTTGAACTGGGCAGCTGCGTAGTTATCAAAGGAGTTGAAGTGTTGGTCGTTGGGGAATTCGGCGTAGACATCCTGCTGGGTCATGATTGTGTAAGTGCATGTGGCAGTACGCTAAGCGCCAATCCACCGGTGACGGTGGGTATTGGGGGGGCTCGAGACGGAAAGGAATTCGTCGACTTACCGGTGGAGATGTGGTGTTAAAGTCGTCTGAACCTGCGGAGTTGGAATGGGACGGCGTTAAGGGCGGGACGCCCATGAACTGGTAGGGCTGCGCCTGTGCGAAATACTGGTGCGAGAAGTCCATGGTCGCGATGTTGTCCTGGAAGAGAAGCGACGACTTGTTGGAACGGGAAAGAATTAAAAGCAGAAAGCTTGGAGAGAAATGACAGCGGATGGGCGTGTCTGATGAGGGTCCAGGCCAGAGGGGGCAAAGGAGCGGCGAGGAGGGGGGGGGGGGGGGGGCGTAGATTGGTGAGGGTCGATGTGCCGGTGGAAGTGCGTGCCAGTCTGCGCCGGTTCTAGCGCAGGGTGACACCGTACTTTGGGCGGCGCAAGGAGGCCGTTGTCAACACTTGCTAGAGACCTGGAGCCCAGATAAACCACTTGGACTCGACACGTCCGTCTGTTCCTGCTTGAAGGGTCCTTCCCGTCTAGTCACGTCCGTATCTCGAAGTAAGAAAGAGTATCCGTCCGGAGAGGCAGGCGAGGGCGCCCGAGACAGCGGCGGCGAGAACGTGGACCAACCTGTGGGAAAGCGTGGAAGGAAGCGTGGAAGCACAGGCCAAGACCAGGCTCTGGGCGAACAGATGTGGAGTTCCGAATTGGGGGGAAGACGCTAGGCCCAAAGACGCCGTCTGGATGGAGGAGGCCGAGTCGACCGGGCGTGCGACCTGCAGCCTGGAGAGGATCAGAGTGAGGCAGTGTTGGGCCTGCTGTTGGTGTACGTGCGTGGGGGATGCGCTGCTGCAGTAGCACCACTGGAAATTACAGACTGCGCTGCGCGTTGTGGTGCGGGTTGCGGGCGGGACAAGTCTTCAAGTCCTCCTCCAAGTGCAAGACAGGAGGACAGTTTCGGAACGACAAACAGGTGGCGCAAGTTCTGAGGGTTTGTCTCAGTGCTGCTAGCGTTGCCGTCCAGCTTTTGTTCTAGATGTTTTGCTTGTGGCAGACGATCTGGAGATAGAGTCGAGGAGGGGGGGGGGGGGGGGGCGGGGCAGGATGCGAGATACGTGGGGTGTTCTTAAGAGAACTTGACGCAGTTATACCCGAGGGAAACGACGCCGTCTTCCGAGGACCGAAGGATGCGTAAGAACCGACGAGAGCGGAGAAAAAGGACGATAGCAACAGTGCGGATGAAATTCAAATGTAGATGCTGCTCAGGGATCCCGCCAAAGGAGCTGATCTGTCTGGTGTACTGAACCAGGTGCCCTATGGTGTGCATGGATCTATGATGTAGAGCAACCCGAGACTGGATGATCTGGGTTGTGGTTTGTTTCTTAATTCCGGGCTGCTGGGGCTTGTATCGACAGGTAGATATTGGTCCGCTGATAATATGATTAAACTCGTCGTTCTCAGCCCTTCGCGTCTGGTTGAAGCCATGGCCAATATCAAGTATGCGTTGGCACAACTGCGAGAGAGACAAAAACCAATGAGCTAGCCCCCAGAGAGTTTGCAGGGCTCTTTGACGTCGTTCGTGACTCGTCTGAGTCGAGCTTTTCTTCTGGCTTTGAGAGGAGACAGCAGGTAAGCCGTGGCCTAGGCCCAGGCCGACTCGAGTCTCGCGAAGACGCGAGGGAGCGAGCTTAGATAGAGACGAAGGCCTGCGTGGGGGTGGAAAGGTAGCTGCGGGTATCTCGTGGAAGGTTAACAGCGAAGGACGGCGGGGATAAGGCTGCTGTCACTGAAGCATAAGGCGAACAAGACCAGCTACTGTGGTAGAAATGTGTTGCAGGGCCGTAATGCCGTGGTGCCGTCGTGGCTTAAGGTTCGCCTAGGATCACTGATGTCGTCGAGCCAATGTTGAACTGGGTATTGGGGCGGATATAGGACCAATTCCGGAAGACCTTGCTCAAGCTTGAAGCGTCAAGCGAGGAGAACCCGAGTCCGACATAGCCGGGATGATGTCATTTGTGTTTTCTCTCTTGTTCGAGGGTTTGTTCAGGCAGTCAAATTATATATTGCGAATGTGTTCGACATGAACAAGGTGTACCGTGTCGGGGACGGTGAGTGGCCAACTCGACTGGGAAAGAGCCTCGAATGTCGTCTACGAATACCTACGGAGAGTCGCACTTGCCGATGCCCATGCTGCGTTCGGCCCGAAGACCCTAATGCCTTTGTATCTGCCTACCCAGGATAACTTGTGTGAGAAAGTGTAATTACCCCCATGTGGCTGAATACGGGTGGCAAAAAAGGCACCAGAAGAACTTAGAGCTCCTTGCCTGTTAGTTTGCCTTAGGTACCTGAACTTGAGGCAAGAAGGCAGCTCAAGCCGTAGGAACGGAAGGGGATATTTTCAGCGGGCCAAGTCGGCGGGTGACTTACGGGTGTCTCTTGTCTCCTGCCTCCGCCTCTCAGCAGTCTTACTCTGCGACTGCGACTGCCCTTGCCTTCACATTTGCTTGCTTCTCCTCTTGGCGGCTTGATTGCGGTGTCCGCGATTCGACCATGTTCCTCTTCTTACGCGTCAGATGCTTCATCTACCTGAAGCTCCTGCCTCCTGCCTCCCTCTCTAGACTCTGATTGTCGGCGCATCAATCTTTCCAGTCGCCGCCTCGTACGACAGCATCAGATCTCACGGGGTGCGTTTCCCGTTTCTGCATTCGCCCCGGCCGGGGTATCCTCTCAACCCGCCGGTGGTTATGCATCTCTGGCTTGAAAGTTGAACTGAGCTGCCCTCTGGCTGTGATGCCTGCACGAGAATGCAACCTGGCTGAATTTACCACTGGCCTGGCTCAAGTTGTCTCTTGAATTCCTAGAACTGGGTGTGTGAAGAGAAGCACTTCTAGATGTATATGCCGTTGGCCGTTCTAGCCAGAATCGAGGTTTCTACCGTCATCGTAAGGTAGATAGGTCGCCAACCTTCTATCAACAGAACAGATGCAGGTGCACAGGGTGCTGGTATGTGTGCACTACTGTTGGCTGCTGCCGCCACCCTACAATCTCCCGTCTCTTCCAAGGTTCTCCTTGCTATATGACACCATCACCATCACCATGTCCAGCTCAGTACCAGGCCACTTCAGCGTTTTGTGTTGCAGCTAGCGGCCCACACACCCGACATACATAATTCATCAGCTTGGACGGCTAGCCCAGCATTCCGTAGCTTACCTCCCTGCCTGCCTTTCTTGGCCGCCGCTTTTACTGCAAGGCAAGTGTAACTTGCCAGATACCCGTACCCAGCCGTCCTTGCCGTCCGACGACCACGCCTCCCCCCATCTTCTCCAGACATCAAGCGGGCCGTGTGCTGCAGACGGCGATCCCGGTGCCCCCTAAATCGCTCTATCGAGTCTTGCCTTGGTTCTGAATTACTCCTTTTCTGGTCAACCTCGGTTTCGCTTCACAAAACTGAAGCTTTAGCCAATATCGGCGCATGTTCTGACTCAATTCTTCCCGCCGTTCTTCTAGAAGAAACACTATTAGGACAGCCAGACGGAGCTTGCGACCAAGAAATACCACGTTGGAAATATACCGCGAGGATGCGGCTCAATGCAGCTCACGCCGGTCATCACCGGCCCGATCATTGGGACTGATCTGCGAGACAGTTTGACAGCCCGGCCCGAATCCAACTCAGCCCTGATCCTTCACGCCATCCGCCGGTGTTCAGAGATGCTCAGCACATCTGCAAACTGCTCCCTCACCCTGGCGCTGTTGTCGTCCTGGCCTCGAGCAAAGACACGGGCGTCATGCAGCTCAAGCGTTGATCTCGTCCAGAACAACACCGCCGCCACCGCCGCAGGGCAAGGTGCCCGAATTGTTTAATTCGCATCCATCTTCCGTTTGCCCCGAGGACCTCAGCAGCTAGCAACCAAACAGGAGCACACCAGGTGCGGACCCGACGCCCCATGACCAACCGTCCTGCCAAAGTAAGCCATGGGACTTGTCTCAACACCCTGTCCATGGCACTTCTCCAACAAGACGCAGATGCTTCCGTTCCAGTCTACATACCCATGACCTCGACGAGCATTTTCCCGCTCGCTGTGACAAGCTGTGTTCGCTACTGCACGGGTGCACGACCGAGGCAGTCGTTCATGGCACTTCCTCAGCGCGCGCCACCAACCCTCCCTTCTTGAGCATTCGCAGTCGTCATTGTCGAGGCTCAGGGCGCTTGAGAGGTGCTTCACGGCAAGTATCATGCGCATTTTACAAGGGCAATCGCATTGGCGTCTTTTCGTTGCAGAAGCACCAACGACTGCTGTCCTGGAAACCTTGTCCTCCACGACCAGCATGATTGATACCATCTTCCACGCTTTTTCTGTGTAATTTGTTCGTTGAAACGGAAACCTAGAAACTCTAATCGCAAATGGGCGACCCCCTCTTATCAGTCTACAATCGGGTCATGGCTTTTTGTACGGAGGCGCGTATAAGACACTTAACGGTAGACCGATAGCCGCTGGAAGGCACCGCTAGAACGTAATTGCATGAGATTACGTTGCGCGTTTCAGCTCTCAGATTCACGGCAAGTCGCCATTCCGTCCGGGTTCTTTGGTCCGCCTAGACGCCTCGATCACGGACGATTTGATTCTACGTGAGAATCTCGCCCTGTATTCAACCAGCTCAACGGTTCGCAGGATGCCAATTGACTTTTGGCGCACGTGGAAGAAGCGCGCATGACGGGTGCACATAGCGCCACAAACTGCAGGTTTCAAATAACTCCCCCGCGATGCCTGCTAAAGACAATTCCGTTCTGTCCCGGTCTGAAGACCCTTTCTTGACTCGTCAACCCTCAGTCGAGGCGCATTGCTATGGATCCATAGAATGCTGGGAGGAGTCTTCCACGATGACACTGCTACTCCGGTCAGGAATGCATGAGCCAGCCAGCCCTATGGTAAGGCACATTCTTTCTGCTGGGCCCTGCATATACGCTCCGCGTAATACAACCGAGCATTTCGGCCGCAGCCACTATCGCTCGCTGCAGACATCTACCACTCTGTTCCTACATCAAGCGATGTTCATACGAGGTTAGCAGTGGAGTGCATCAGTCACTCAGCCGTAGTTAGCCTCCCGTTTCTGCTTCTGGTACCCCGCTTCGCCCTGGTGGGCGAGGGAGCGGTCGCAAACAAAGGTTCCTTATTTCTTAGCAGCGAACAATATTGGGCCTAATATCGTGGGGTGTCAGCCGTTCGGGCCGACGGATCTAGTCTGTCTCATCTTGCCGCTCTCTGCCATTGGGTAAGCTCGCACTGTCCCGTCAATGGGGAAAGACATCCCACGTCTCCCATGTGGTTTCCCAAAGAAGAGTTGGATGGGCAGACGAGGACCGAGTTGCAGGTTTCGATAGACCCATCATTCCCGCCCCCTGTGGGCCACTGACTGCTCCGCGCGGGGACGGAAAAGAGAGGGACGTCGCCGATGTGGCAGGGGGGCTACGTGCTTCTCACCTCCGAAATCTGACTTGAGGCGGTGGCTTGTTGGATCCCGTGGTGAAGCCTGCGGGCGTCGTCATATTTTCTTCGTTATCTGTATGGCGGTGACGGTGTTGAGTACATGATTGCTTCTGTACGGGGTCAACATTGAGTTTGGTCTCAGCAACGAAGCTGCCCGGTAAGCCTTGGCGTCAGCTGGCGGTGTAAGTGCTCGAGTCTTGCCATGGTTCTCTTGGCACATTTGTCCATTATGTTGTCTTGTTCAAGCGGCTGACGGACGCCATACGCATGGTTTGCGGTGTCGGAGACGGCTTCTTGGCAGTTTGCCTCGAGCGTCGTCTGTGAATATCGTCAACTTGGGGTCTGGTGGTCGGACTGTTGAGTGAGTGGTCTAGATCTGCCCGCATGCTGCTTTAGTTGGCAGTATTTTGCAAAAGGCCAGAATCAAAAGTGTAGGGTCAAGTGTTCAGAAGACTACAATTATTTCCAAGTAAGGGGTCGTGAATCATATGGAGAAGGAGTTCATCTACCCCAAGGCGAGCGAGATAGCCTGCGGGACAACGTCGTAAAGACTTGTTGAATTTCCATAGAAAAGTAGACATTAATGATCAGCCGTTCCAAATATGTACATTCTCGTCCCGTTTACTCATACCCCGACTATCCTCCATTCACGTCCTCGGTTGACATTCTAGCACATCAACATGCCTCATTCGCCAGGTATTTACCAGTTTCCGCGACTCGCAACGACATTAGCGAGTCCATGAATCGACGTCTCGCCCAGGACCTCGAACACGGAGACGTCGACTCCCCCGGCGTTGCGGAAGATCTAGTTCCGAACGCCTACTGCTACAAGGGAGTCCACGCCATAGGCGCTAGGCGCCCTCTCCGCATTGATTTCCTCCGGCAGGAGAGTCATGGCCTTGGCCATGAGCTGCACGAGGCCGGCGGTGATGATGGTTGCCGCCTCGTTCTGGCTGTCGCACGCTGCGAGCATCTTCTTGACGTCCTCCTGGCCAGGGCCTTTGGAGGTGGTGCCATCGTCGTCGTCGTCGTCGAGCGAGGCAACTGGCACGTCGACAGTGTTCATGTACGAGTACATGGCGGTGCGCGACCAGAAGGGGTCGCCGGGGTTGTTCTGGCGGATGAGGCCGCCGGTGCCGACGCCTGAGACGATCTGAGAGGGGGTCGGGACGCCTGGGACGATTTCCCCGGTGATGGCGCGCGAGACCATCTCGAGGAAGTCGGAGTGGCGGATGCCGTAGAAGCCCGCGCCGCGGAGCTTGCTCAGGGTGTCCTCGTCACCGACGAGCATTCCCGCCTCGAGGACGGGGCCGAGGTCGAGGGAGACGGCTTTGATGCGGCCGCTCTTCGCGAGGGCGTCTTGGACGGCGTTGGCTGCGGCGTAATTCGCTTGGCCGCGATTGCCGATTATTCCTGAGGCGGAGGAGAGGAACAAGAACCATGGGGCAGAGGAAATAGGGGAGGAATGGTGAGGTTGAAAGACGTCGACTAGGTTGGAGGCTCCAATTGCCTTGGGTGCGAAGGCGGTTGTCCAGTCGTCGTAGGTCATGTTCTCGAAAAGTGCGTCCTGTCAATTTTGGTCAGTGATTTCGGCGAGGAGTTCGTGGACTGCATGGAGGACCAACCTTGATAACAGCAGCGCATTGGACGACCCCAGAGATCTTTCCCAGCTGGGGGGCAATCCGCTGCAAAGCGTCTCGGTCTGTGATATCCACTGCGATTGCGCGGATCTCAACGCCAGGCAGGGTCCTGAAAAAGATTTCTGCGTCAGAATCACCGCCAGATCGCGATATGAAAACCAGCTTCTTCGCTCCATTGTCGACGAGAAGCTTCGCAATGCTCCTGCCGAGACCGCCTAGACCACCAGCCAGAACATAAGTACCATGGGTATCGATCACGGCCGCGAGAGGCTTGGTGTGGATCTCCCGAGCCACTGGAACCTGGGTCTCGGGCTTCGCCATCATCATCGTCAGGCCGTAGTTGGGATCCTTCTCAATCTGCTTGAACGCGGCCTCAAAGTCTGACATTGGGAAGCGATGAATGGGTTGAACCTGAAGGTCTGAGAACTTCGCCAGATACTCCCACACAAACTCATTCACATCATGGAAAACGTCCATCACGAGCTCTGGGTCCTCTTGAAGAAGGACGCCGAGGTCCAGCTGGATGAAAGCCGTGCCGGCAACAGGGGCAATGGGAGGTGTGCCTTTTTGGTTGGCGTGCTGGATAACGCAGCCGGCTGTGGAATGATTAGCCGGACGCATGACTCTATCTGCGGTAAAGATTACTTACATTTTTTGACGCATTTGAAATTCGCAGCAAGGTGCTCGTGAGTGGAACTGTACACCACATCGACCTTGCCGGAAGCAAGAATGGCTGCGACGAACGAGTCCGAATCGCCGACGAGGATGTATCTATCAGAGAGGCTGTGCCTCTGTTTGAGGGTCTCGCGCTGCGTGCCTGAAGTATCACCAAGAACAGTGGCAAAGATCTCGGCACCGATGAACTTGGCTATCCTGAGGGCGGCTTGACCATGCGCGCTGGCTGCGGCGTGGATGAGTACCTTCTTCTTCCTGGTCAGACGCCCGATGGTGCAGAGAGCGTAATAGGCTGAGACGAAGATGCTCGGGCTGTACTGGCAACATTCGAAAGGAGGGGGCGCGGGTTTGACGAGGCGGTGGTCGACACGATGGACTGATTTGAATGCTCCCGGCACTATGGCCAGTACTTGATCTCCAGGACGGTAATCCTTGACGCTGGATCCGACTTTGGTAACAATGCCCAAGATGTCGAGGCCTAGACTGTTTCCTGTGGTGCGACCCATCGTGGTCTGTAGATCATCGTTCACCAACGCTGCGCTGAGAGTTCTAATCTCTACATCTCCTGGGCCCAGCTGTGACTTGAATACGGTCTCAGCGAAGTGAAAGTTGTCATTGGAAATGCCTGGGTTGGCAATGACCATCTCGAAGGATGTCATGGGAGAGGAAGCTTCAAAGATCGGTCTCCGCTGAAGCTGAATGCGCGACTCACTCTCAATCACCTTGTTCAACTCCCTTAGTGGCATCAATCTTGGAATGTATAGCTTGCCTCCTTCCTCGGCAAACTCAGTCTCGCAAGATCCACAGAGAGTTGACTCCAAGACGGTCCAAATGACGTGTGGTAGCGAAGCTGAAGCGATCGAAGTATCTTCGTTCAAGTCCAGAGTGACGATGGTTTTGCGAGGGTCCTCTGACAGAATGCTTCGGATCAATGCAATGACTGGCGCATTACGGTGATTCGTAGGTTTGCGGTTTGCAGCACGGGTGACCCACAAGACGCTCTTCGCTGAGTTCTGGAGCTTGTGGAAGTGGCGGAACTCATCCTCGTTCCAGCCGTACACGAAGTCGCCGCAGACCTCTAGAAGTGAGATGCATGCCATACCCTGAGGGTCGGTGTTGGATAAAGTGCCGGTTCTGACCGTGAGTCCTTTGCCCGAGAAGCTTTCAACGAGAGCGCCGACGAGGACTTGAAGGGCTGGGCTGACCATTTCTGGGAGGATTAGGAGAATCTCGGACGTTGAAGCATAGTCGACTTTGTTGGCAAAGAAGTGGGCTTCAAAGCGTTGCTCAAGCATCCAGTGGCTCATGACATCGCTGGACTCCAGCTCATACGATGCCTGCAAAGAATGGCTACCGCCCAACTCCTGAGAAGTACGGGCTGAAATGATTCCATCATCTTTCAGCTGCGAGACCTCATTGAGGAGTAGGCCTTCCGAAAGCAGAAGTCTCGCCGCGTCCTTCTGGTCGATGCTGGAATCATTGGCGGCGATGACGACATTGTAGCTGGGAAAATTTTCCTTGTCGGCAGGCCACTTGCGGTGTTCCACGAGCTTCATCACCGAGAGGCTATTGATGCACTTCTGCAAAGCAAAGAATGTGGACTCGTCGGTAACGGTGTAGCGAGACAAACGAGGAACGCTGCCCTCGGAAATAGCTTCCAAGACGTGTCGAGCCAGGTTCTCGTTGCCACCGCACTGGAGCACAGCCAGAGATGCTTTCTTGTGAGCCATCAGGGATAGCATCTGAGTAAAATCCTCAGTGGTGGATGTCGTGAAGTTCTCCTTCCATACAAGCTCAGAGCAGAGATTGCGGTGGTTCGGAATAAAGCCGCCATCTTCGATCGAGGGAGTTGAGAGAGCCGTGAAGTGTAGTCCTTCAACCAAAACGGATGGAGACTCCCAGCCCTCAATGTCGGGAGAGACCATAACAATAGAACCCTGCGCATCACGGAGACCAGACCTCTGGGCTGTTGCGTAGCCGGTGAACTCGTGGCCGGTATTGTGGGGAATGTTGGAGGATACGAAGATGCTTTCGATCATGGACGGGACCATGGGCTTGCTATCGATAGCAAAGAGAGTCTGGAACATCGAATCCAAAGTTGCAGGATGAATGATATGTGGGTATTCGAAGTTGGCCGGCATCTTGGACTTGGTGTCAGGAATCCGGACCTTGCTGATGCACGAATTATGATGCGTCGAGATAGAGATGACATTCTGGAAGCAAGGGCCATAATTTAGACCGACGATATCCAGGATCTCATACAACTGACGGGGCGGAAGAGACTTTTCGGCAAGGTCCTGAATCTCCGAGTGCTTTTGCTTGTGCCCATCTCTGGACACGATAGAAGTAGCTTCGCCTCTGCGTGTCCGAACACATCCATCGGCGTGGCGAATCCAAGAGCCCTCCTCGTGCTTGGAGTAGATGGTAAATTCCCACTCAGGGTCGGCATCAGGCTTTGAAGAGGCCTGTTTCATGTTGAGCGAATACTCAAGACCAAATGCTGTAGTGGGGATGATCATTGCCCTTTCGATACGCAAGTTCGTGACCTGAAAGCCAAGGACGTGGCGCATCTCCATGGACAATTGACTTGCAGCTTGCAGCGCCATCGTCACCATGCCTGCAGCCGGGTACACGATTGTCTTCTGAACGCGGTGATCCTGGAGCCAAGGATTCTCGGATACGCGGAAGAAGCCTCTCCAGCGAGGTTCGAACGTGGTGGCATCAGGCGATGGAGCTCCGATTAGATCTTCACGGCCAAAGTTTCGGAAGCGATGTTCAGTGCAAGTGTGAGATTCGTGCCAAAAACTCTTGGAATGGTTCCACGGGTAAGAAGGAAGATCCACAAGAGTCTTGAAAGATCCTGTGCTATTGCCCCTATAGCGAGTTAGCTTGTGCTCTACAGACGATAAGTACGGGAGAGCCTACTTGGAGATGACGTTGAACATTTTAACCGGGTGTCCCCGAGTCCAAAGGTTACCCACAGCCTCAAGTGCTGTAAGAACAGAGTCCTTCGTCCGCCGCAGGAGTGGCAAATACGTCGATCTGGAGTGTTCGGTAATGATCTCAGAGAGAGCCGACTCCAAGGTAGCGTGGGGGCTCAATTCGATGAAGATATCAGGTCGACTTTTGGAGCTCATCAGAGTCTTGACGGCATCTACGAACTGCACGGGTGAGACCAAATTCTCTGCCCAGTACGACGGTCCAAGAAGATGTCCTGAGGTTAGACCTCCATTGACAGATGAGAAGAACTGAGCCCCCGTGGCGCCGTCGGTCGAGCAAATGTCCATAATACGGTCGTGGTACTTCTCTTCGATGAGCTTCATGTGTCGAGAATGGTAAGCGATGTCGACGTCCAAGACTTTACACAGAAGCTGCCGTGACTTCAAGTCGTCTCGCAGCCACAGGATGTCATCGATGCTTCCAGAGATGGTCACTGACGTAGGACTGTTGACGCAGGCGATCTCAAGATATCTGTGCTTGGCATGGTGCTCGAGGTACTGTTCTGCGTCCTCGTAAGACAACCGCACTGCGCACATCTTCCCCTTGAGCTCAGGCGAGATCGACTTGAGAAGAGAAGCACAATAGCCACGGTGATAAGCAAGCGCCCATGCCGTCTCGGCATCGATGAAGGAAGACGCATATGCTGCTGCAATCTCGCCAGACGAGTGACCAACGACGCTGTCGGGCGAGACACCGAAAGACCTCAACAAGTCGACGAGTGCCACCTGAATTGCGGTTGTTGCTGGTTGGGAAATCTGAGGTTCTTGAAGTCGCGAGACCTCGTGTTCTTTGGTGATCTCTTCAATCAGGTCGAAATCGCCTCCAAGTTTCTTGATGTGGGCAGCCGCGGCTTTGAGGCTGTTTCTGAAGGCGTCGAAGCACATGAGGTTCAGGCCCATCTGGGCCCATTGCGCACCTTGGCCGCAGAAGATGAAGGCGATCCTTGGTGTGCTCTCGCGAGTCGATCGAACGAAGCTAGCCTCATCACCCGTCTTCAGCTTGTCAACGAGATCATCTACATCGCTCGCAACGACGAAGCCTTTCCACTCAAAGACAGAACGGCGGCAGGCTAGGGTATAAGCGTAGTCGTCGGCGTCGGCCTGAGTCAGTCCCAAAATGTCGCTGAGATGTTCGAGGTGGGTGTTCATTACGCGAGATACACCCTTACGTTCGTTCGATGAGAACACGAAGAGCTGTTGGCTTTTTTCTCCGGGCTCAGGCATGCGGTTTGTACGGCCGCCGGGAATGCCCTGAATGACAGAGTTATGATTGCCCAGCATACCTCGCGCAGAAAAGTAGGAGGAGGGCTCGTCCAGCACAGCGTGCGCATTGGTGCCACCGAAGCCGAAACAGTTCACACTCACTCTCCGCGAGCCTTCGATGGGCCATTCTGTAAGATCCGTGGGCACCTATAGCCAGGTTCAGATTGTCAGCTGTCGAACAACGAAGAATACGAAGGCGAAGTCCTACCTTGACCTTCCAGCCATCGAAATCGATGTTCGGGTTCCCTTTCTCGAAATTGATGTTTGGAGGAATCTTTCCCTTCTCGGTGAGGAGAACACCCTTGATAAGGCCGGCAACTCCTGCGGCTCCCTCCAGATGGCCGATGTTGGTCTTGACAGAACCCACATAAATGGGGTCCTTGGTAGGCCTGTCAGCGGCCAAGGTCTCTGAAATGGCTTTCAATTCTCTGAAGTCTCCGGCTTGGGTTCCGGTGCCATGACACTCAACGAACGCGGTTTGTTGCATATCGAGGTCGTACTTGGAATACAGACTCCGGATGTTGGCGACCTGGGCTTCCTTGCTGGGAAGAGTGATTCCTAGCTCACACATCAAAACCGAACCACTGCACCAGAATTCAAACTGGATGACTTACCTGCTGTGAGACCATCTTGATTCACACGAGTGCCGCGAATGACGGCTCGGATTGTATCGTTGTCCCTCAGAGCTTGCGACAGCTTCTTCATGACGACAAAGCCAACTCCCTCCCCACGTCCATAGCCATTGGCGCGAGAGTCAAAGGCAAAGCATTTGCCATCCGGACTGAGAAAATTGAGGGCTGTCATCGGCATCATGGTGTTGGGGGTAAGAATCAGACCAGCACCCGCGGCGAGAGCCTAGACAGTCAGTATAGGGAGTCCAAACTCGCAAGAGATGACGTACCAAGTTGCAGTCCCCGGTTCGGAGAGCTTGTGCGGCAAGATGAACAGCTACGAGGCTGCCGCTACAGCCGGTGTCGAGTGTCATACTCGGCCCCTTGAAGTCGTACGTGTAAGAGACGCGGTTGGCCATGATGGCATTGCCGGTGCCAGTTGCGGCATACTGGGGCTGCCAGTCCATGTCTCGAAGGCAAATTTGTTCGTAGTCTGACAGTTTTAGCTTCTGGCGTCTCGAGGGAAAGTCGCCAACATACCTTTGACAAATGAACCTACATAGACAGCTGTTGGGCTGCCTTTCAGGTCTTCGATACGAAGACCAGCTGGATGAGGTCAGGATAATGGGTGATTGGTGAGGAAGTCCATATGGCGACGTACCGTTCTCTAGCGCTTCGTAGGAAACTTCCAGGAGAAAACGCTGCTGAGGATCAATGGCCTTTGCATCTTCAGCCATCACTGAGAAGAACTATCGGGCAAAGTCAGACACGCGTCAGGGTAGGTGTCGATGGAGCTGACGCAGTACTTACAGACGCGTCAAACGCAGCCAAGTCGTCCTGGATGAAGTGAGCTCCCTTGAAAGAGATCTGATGCACAATGTTAGTTAAGGACCATAAGACGAAAGAGGAACGGATGCGATGCAAGACTTACGCTGCCCTGACGATCGCCGCTCGGGTGGTAGTACCCGTCAATGTTCAGGCGGTCCTTAGGAAATTCGGACCAAGCCGACTTCTTATTGACCATCATATCCCATAGCTTCTCCGGGGACTTTGCATCGCCGGGAAAGCGGCAAGCCATGCCAACGATGGCAATATCCTCCATCTTCGCAATCGATCGAGCTGGAGGTGTTGTATTGAATGCGAATCGGCTGGGTATCTTCAAATGAAAACACGAAGAAGCAAAAACTGAACAATAGATGATGCTCTTTGACAATAATCTCAGTGCAAATGTATGGACGAGAGCCTCCTCTTTTGGAATGCCGTGACTGAGGATGGAGGAGAGGAAAGTTGGGTGACGAAGGCAGGTATGGGAGGGGAGGTGAAGCGGGATTGGTGGCCTGAGGAAGAGCAAGTCCTAGTGAATGAGGAACCTATGGGAGGAGAAGCACCTTGACGGCCAAGGTTGAGAGGCAGGTGAGGTGAGATGACTTTTCGACTTGATACCTAAGGTGGTAAAGTTGCCAAAGCTGGAGGCAGCCACCAAGTGATGCAAGTTCCCCTTCCGCCAAAGGTTCAGAACTTTTCTCAAGGACCAATCCTGTTCCTAGGTACCCAGTGCTGCTTGGATGACGTCTATGAAGCTACCCTTTGGGTAAATGCGAAGTTCTGATATGGTGTAGAGAGCCGGCGGTCTGTGCGAAAGCCCGCTTTCATCTGATCTAGATTGTCATTGTTGACAATCTTCGTTGTTCGTTTAAAGATTCTTGGGAGGTTGTCGCTTGTTGTGCAAACCTTCCCTTGCCTTGCCTTGCCTTTGATTTATAGCTAGCCCTTTCAAAATGTCGCCAAGCTGGACATCAACAAATGGCTATGAAAACCTCGTGAACACACCACTTGAACCTCACCCACGATGACTTCAACGGCGGCGAATCATGCTTGAAATAGAACAGAGTGGAGGCGCAGCCAACTTTGACATGCAACCAGCCCTCTGACATAGGGGCGTTGGGGGCCGCTGGAAACAGTGTCAAGTTGATAGAAACTTTGTTCTACGTTGCGGCAACTAAAGCTCAACTTGCAGATATCCCCATATCTGGGTCGGGACGCTGCCTCGGGCCCTCATCTTGACTGTATTCCGCAAACAGAGTCTACCGGCAGCACTCGCCCACCGCGTCGATCAAGGAGGAGCCAAGATTGGCGGTATCAGGGTCTACGCAAGAACGGCGGCGGCTCTTACGTCCCAGGATGTCCCAAAGCACGTAAGATGAGCAGCAGCGTTTGTAGGACAGCCGGTGAGGGTGAGTGGGTGTAGAGAGGGACTCCCGAGTCAGTGTCAATGACACCGTACGCGTACGCCTTTGCCACGATACAAGCCTGCCAATTGTCCAATGTTCCCCCGGGGGGACCAGAAGGTCTGACAGTATGACCATGAACGTTCGGACTGCCAGAGTGAGTGATCCCGCCATCACGATGGTCACAGACGGCGGCCACTGACGATTGCTTGCCGTACCAGATAGGAGCCCAGATCTTCGGTTCCACGGTTCAGTCTCGGCCCGAGGGACGTATGGAACGCCCGAAGCACCTCCATAGATCCTGCGGTTGACTCTGGATAGCCACAGAGCGGTTTGTTCCCCATCCGCCACGGCAGCACCGCCCATCTAAAAATACAGGAATATCCGTACCCACGCCGCCGATGAGGACCATCTTCGAAATGAAGCATCGCACGGTGAACGGTTATCCTCGCCTGCTTCGTCTGCAACCATCAGAGTCTGTCGGCATTGAGGATTCGGGGTACATCACTTGCGGTCTAGGCCCAGCATCGTCGGCCACACGAGGTGGTCACTCGCTGCAACCTACCCCTCCCGCTTCAGACTAAGACGAAATCCGACATCGCCATGAACTCTGACGCCATTTTCTGGGAATAGCCTTTTTGAAGATGATGTTGGGTGTCGTTGGTGCGCCATGTCGGCACATGCAGGAACCCTTACTAAGACCTCACTGCAGACCAATCGTTGAACAGATCAGGCAAACCAAGCATCAAACATCGTCGACAGTGGCGCGTTCATTGAACGGAAGAATTGGGGTCCGCTTGTGGGATTCAGAACGATAGTACGAGGCGGTCATGACGAAAGCAGGCCAAGAACGTCAAACGACCCGAACCCGAACGATCAAGTGTTTGTCTCATCCCAGACAGAAACAGGTCGAGATCAAGGATGAGTCCGACGCCAGCTTGGAGCCAGAGATCTCCGGATTTCGGCAGAGATTTAATCCGGACCGACTTCACACACAGTATGATCCCAGGTCGTGGTCTGTGCCAACAGTTCGTCCCTTCTCATCCCTGCGCTGTTCATTCTCAGTCCTCCTTCAGCCGCCAGAGGCCAAAGTACTCACTAAATCTCATCTGGGGAACCAATCGCGAGAGAGAGCTGAGTCCGAGGTGGATATGACACGGGTGTGATAATCGAAAAGCGACCATTCGATTGCCAAGACGAACGAGTTGAGGTGTCACAAGACGGTGTACAACAGCTGAGAACTCGAGATGAAGACGCGTGTCTCCACAGCCTGTGGCACACACCATTACGATAAAAGGAAAACGCTTGGACTTGCTGTCCGCATATGGGGGTTAGGAAATAAGTCTTTTGCTTCCCGCCATAACCATTGAGGCAATTCGTCGCGAAGTCGTACACGAACAGAGCCCAACAGTGGTTGTTCTTTACATGCAACAAGTCCCAAGCTCGGCGGCAAAGCTTGTTCACATGATGCCATTTGGTTTCTTCGGCCTTGCACGCTAGAATCTCGCAGCTTGAAAAGGCTCGGGATCGCGAGGATTTCCTGTAAAGCTCTTGCGAACCAGGTCTCAGTATGGTGGCTACGCAACCACGAGGCATCTGAAAGCACAACGTCCCAAGTGGTGGCTTGGCATGCCAGACATGATGGCATATGGAGGTACACCGATCCAGCAGGCCTTTCGTCACCCTAACTCGCTCGTGCCTCTCAAGTCAAGGAAACTGTGTGCGTACGAGGTGGCACCACCGGATTGCGGCTTCAACAATGCACAGCCAGTCAATTTGCTCCCAAGCCTGCACAGGTGGATCAGGTCAAAACCGTATCGCTTTCTATAAGACGCCCCCAACTCCCTCAACTCACCTGAGTGGCTGACTTACGAAAGCCACCGTCTCTGTCACTGGAGGGTCTCGGGGTCGTACGACAACGGGAAATGTCCTTGGCTGCATGGCGGAGACTCCACAGTATCTGAGAAACCAACAATGGATCATTTGCCGAGCATCTCTGCGTACAAGCTTCAAAGCCCGACGAGTTAGCCAAAGCCCAAGGGGTTGGCGCAAAGACGCTTGGGGGGCCCCAGGGCCACTGGTTGTCTTTGACACCTTGACACACGCTTGAGGGAAGGCTGGCTCTCTGGAAGCGTGTGGTTGCTTGTGGTTCCTGCTCCTGGCTTGCTGCAAGGTACTGGGGGTTCTCTTCAGGAGCATGGTTCGTTAACTCTTGACAGCTTAAGACTTGGTCCAACCTTACACAGCACCCGTCATCACCCGTGTCTTCGCTTGGGTGGGACTGTAAGAGAAGATGTCAAGCTCAGGCTGGCTAAACCCGAGGGTCTGCTTCGTCGAAAGTGGTGTCTCGGGCGTCATGGGTAGATGCATTGAGAATCTTTTCTGCTCTGAAGGAGCTGCTTCGGGGCTTCCTTCATTATATGT
Source organism: Colletotrichum ledebouriae (assembly GCA_036785755.1). Classification (NCBI taxonomy): domain Eukaryota; kingdom Fungi; phylum Ascomycota; class Sordariomycetes; order Glomerellales; family Glomerellaceae; genus Colletotrichum; species Colletotrichum ledebouriae. Next base: position 12,169 of record JAVHLU010000722.1, on the reverse strand, counting down.
AGGCACTGTAGCCGCCATTAACCGGTCACAGACTGTGCGGCAGTGTCTCCCTCTTTACCTTGTCTTGCCTCCCCCGCTCAGCCAGGGAAAGGCTATGTTCCTGCACGCTTCCAAGTACCCTTAGCACAACAACGACATCACTACTGTATCGTCTAGGTAAGTTCTAGGTTGGCTTACCTTATCAACAAGCCCCCGACTCATCTTTGCCCAAGAAAAGATCGTACTCTGGCAAGAGCAAGGTTGAAGACTTTGCTCTTGCCTTCTTCTTCTTCTTTTTCTTCTTCTTGACTGTTCCTGGGTTCCAGTAACCCCTTCCCCTGAAAGTCCTGCTCAGCCAACTTAGGTTCTTGACCCTTGCTGCCTTCAAACTCTCCCATCTTCCACTACCAACTCCCAACTCCCGTCGCTCTCTTCTCTTCTTCCCCAATCTCACTACGCCCAGGCGTCGGTAAGTACGGGGAATTGAGAGCATCCGAAGACAGGAAAGACTGACGGAGGAAGCAGAGACAGAGACGATCCTCGCCTGTTCCACTCGCTTTCCAAACAAAACCCTCGACTATAATCAAGAACATCATTGATCACCACGATGGCGACCCCTCAGCAGCTCGACTCTGGCCAGCGGATGACGCAGCCTCTGTCGTATCCTAACCCATCTCTGGGTGACGCCGCAGGCTTCGCCGCCGCCAATCCCGGTCCCCGCGATCATGATGCCGTCCTTGTGCGCAGAAACAGGATGCCTCAGTCGTTTCAGCGCGCCTCTCTCATTTTCAGTCTCCTTCTGGGTCTGTTCCTGTCCACCTTGGATACTTCGGTCATTGCGACTTCACTCATTACCATCTCCGAGGAGTTCCACGACCACCACAATGCCTCTTGGGTTCTCCTTGCCTACATGCTCACTTACATGGGCTGCTCTGTCGGCGTTGCCAAGCTGAGCGACGTCTACGGTCGCCGGGTCATCCTCTTCTGCAGCTGGGCCATGTTTCTGATCTTCTCCGCCGGCTGCACTGGCGCAGCGAGTATGCGGATGCTCATCGCCTGCCGTGCCATGAAAGGCATTGGAGGCGCTGGTCTGTACAGTCTCGCGCAGATCTGTCTTCTTGAGCACGGTCCTGCGAAGAACCCGGGTCTGATGGGGGCTTTGATCGGACTCACACTTGCCCTCGCCTTTCTCATGGGCCCGATCCTTGGGGGAGCCATCGCCGCAAGCATCTCGTGGCGTTGGATCTTTGCAATCAACCTCCCCATCGGATGCGTCGCCATGGCCTGTCTCGTCTTCTTCTATCCTCGAGAGCGTCGCGCGCACCGTCTCCTGTCTCTGCAAGCCCTTCGCAAAGTCGACTTCACCGGCATGCTCTGCCTTCTTGCCGCTTCTGCTTGCCTCGTATTCGCCATCGAACGAGGTGGCTCTCGGGTATACGATTGGAACAGCATGGTGATCTTCCTCGCCTTTGCAGTGTCTGCTTTTTGTTGGATCGTGTTCGTCGGTTGGGAAGTGTACCTCAACAGCAAGTACTGCAAATACCCCGACCATGTGCGCTGTCTTCATATGGAGCCTGTTTTCACCGCTGCTCTCGCACGCCGAAGGCCCTACATTTGCGGCCTGATTGTTGCGTTCCTTACCGGAGCCCCCTACGTTATTCTCACCGTCGCTATTCCCGAGCGCATGCAGGTCTTACAACACGAGAATCCCTTCAACGCCGGTATTCACCTTCTTCCTATGTTGACAGGCACTGCGGTGGGCTCCTTCATGGCTGGCGCAATCTGCCGCAAGTACAACCACACATCGATGCTCATGATGATGGCCTCGGCAACGCAACTTCTCGGTATCGGCCTGATGATTCTCGTTGCGGACGTTGATTCATCTTTTGTGCCCGCTTACGGATTTACTCTCGTCATCGGACTCGGGGTTGGCGTCTCTTTCGGCTCTTCTACGATTGTTGCTGCCGTCGAGGAGGACAAGGCCATTGCTCAGGGCGCCATCGCTCAGGCTCGAGTCCTGGGCAGCTGTCTTGGTGTTGCTATCTGCAGTGTGCTCTTCAACAACCGTACCGATTCGCTCGTTCGCCACCTGAACCCAGAGCAGCTCGCTACGCTTCAGCAAGAGCCCACTGCCTCCGCAAGCTGGCCGCCGAACCTCTTGCGCCGCGTCCAAGAAGTCTATGCTTCCGCATTCCGGGACCAGACCATCTTCATGGCTGGCATATGTGGTGTTATGCTGATCACAGCCATTCTCTCCTTCGAGAGAGATCCTAAACCCATTACCTCTCTCGCCGACGCCCAGCGAGCTTTTAAGGCAAGCCAGCAAGAGGATCGCGACGGAACCGAGATGAGCGACATGGCTAGCGTCCGTTCGGTCTAAGCTCTATCGCTCTTCCTCTCATTCGTCTAGTTCCATCGGAACAACCAATTCAGGGAAAGGAAACCAGCCAGGATTTGCTTCTTTCAGGGAGTTATAGGGCATTTACCCAGGTGTATCGGTTTCTCAAAGGGTTCTTCGGGTTTGGTGTGGCCATTCTGCTTTCGTGGTCTACTTCTCAAGTACTTCGGGTACTTCAGCGACGACTTATTCGAGCCTGTTTCGAGATTGTCTTCGCCTCGTGGCCAAGAAACGCTTTTGTACTTAGACCACCTTTAACATCGTCTAAAAGAGATTTTTTCGTCTTCACTACCGCCGTCGTCGTCGTCGCTTTCGTCCAGATCATCATCTATGCTGCGTACCTCATGACTGTGTATAATAACGTGCTAGGTTTGGATGACCAACCAGCTTTGCAAAGCCATGTGTGGTCCAGACTCGGCCTTTGAAACAGGTACAGATATTTCTCGCGTACCACATACAAAATGAAAAACTGAAAACCACCCATCCTGTCCTGTCCTGCTGCCTGGCGCTCGCTCTGCGGGAGCGAGACCGCCATCCCGCTGAGACCTTGTCTGTGACCCTCGTGCTCCAGAGGCAGCCAAGACAGGAGAAGAAGGCCCTGTCACGTAGCACGGGATGGGCTTTGGTCGGAGTGGCTATGTCTATCCGATCCGCAGCGGGAAGGGGGGCAGGAAGGCAGCCTGTTCCGGCCGAGACAGTTTGTTTGTGCGAACGGGTTGGACGGACGCTCTTCTTCAAGGGGTAACGATGGGAGTGGTACATTTTGACGTGGGGGATGCACGCCGAGCTCAGCCCTTCTTTGTGAGTATGATTACGGGGGAACATGGAAATGATTCAGTTGCCTAGGTAGCCAAAATGAATCTCCGTGCGTGGGACATGGCACGTGGGGCGGAGAGTATGTACGCGTGGATGGTGGGATGCCCCTCCCTCCCTCTCTCTCTCTCTCTGTCTCGCTGAGACATCTCTTCTTGACTGAGTCAGGATTTAATCGATATTAATTAAAAAATATCGTGAAGCAATACTAGTCTTATCATATGCCACAGATGGGCGAGCACTCAGTACGCTCCAGCCCGCTTGATCCATCGAGGCCCTTCGACGAGTTTCACCTCTCCCCTTCCTGTAGTCACTGCATTGTCTATCTCAAGGCGGAGGTTCTTCAGCTTTGCCCCTCCCTCCTCCAGAGCCCAAAACGCGAGGCCGATCCAGTTATTTCCGCGGTAGTTGAGGATCCCCTCGGGGACGGGGAACTTGGTTTGGGGGCCAATGTTGCTTACGTACTTGCCGTATTGAAATCCGTTCACGTAGAGGATGGCACGGTAGGGTGCTGTTGAGTTGGTGATGTCGTCAAAGACGAAGGATAGGGGAACATCAAGGTCTTCCCACGGGAGGTCCAGGGTCAAGTTCGCGGCGTAGAACGACACGCCCGGCGCGTCTGTGCCGTCGAACGGGGAGCGTATGGTGAAGGCGGCGTCGGGCGGGACCGGGATATGGTAACCCTGGCGCTCGAAGAACAGGCCACCCTCGTTCAGCGGGCCACGGAAGCGGTCTGCGTAGTCTTCGCCGCCGAGGTTTCCTGTCAGCTTCCATGTTGTGATATTGGTCTTGGAGCCGGACGGCGAGGTGATGGTGTAATTTGTGATTCCACGCGGGGTCTTCATCATGTCGCTTGCGATGTAGAAGTTTTCCTCCAGGCCCATCGTGTCGACCACAACGGTCAAAACGTATGTAGCGTTCGACCTGAGGTTCGCGAGACGGTAAGTTGCGTTGTTGTCACCCTCTGCCTCTGCTCCGTTGGCAAAGGACCCCAGGAAGGTATCGTTCAGCCACACGGAACTTGCGAAGCCGGCGCCGCCTTGGGTTGTGACGTTGAATGTAGTCTCATCCCCACTGGCGGTGAAGTAGCCCCGGTATATGAGACTACCTGCGTGAAAACCGTAGTCGGAAGCGAATAAGGAAACGGGCGTGGTGACGTTGGCTATTGTGTTGTTGGAGGTGGTATGATTGGCTACGGTCCAAGCAGAGTCATCGTATCCTGCAGAAATCTCCGGAAGAGAGTCGACGTGCGTCCATCTTAACGCAACTAGATCTGGGACGACAGGCTTGTTTGTCGAAAGGGATGGCTTTAAAATCCAGTTGGAAAGATTATTGACTGTGTGATTCAGTTGCTTCCCGTTCAGCTCCAGTTTTGTGACTGCGGACCCGACACCGATGATCTCCAAATCGGTTGTTTGGTTAAAGTCTGCCTGCAATTTGAGAGTGCCGCTTTCAAGTTCAATGGATCGAACGAGGTATCCACCTCTAACAATTAAGGCGTCCGGATTCATGACAGAAGTCCCATAGGACGTCTGGTTAGCTCCACCGGGCAGCTCCGGCACCCAGTAGTTATACGCAGAGTTGCGATCTAATCCATGTTAGGTACTGACAGTGACAGGCACGTTATTACTCACCCAATATGTAGATGAAGAGATCATCAACCTGGACAACGCGGCGAGTCTCCGACACCTTCCATGTCAGCACCAAATTCCCGTTGGCAACGTTAAAGTCGACGTCAGAGCCCTCGGCAAGGACAGGAGATGCAACAGTCTTCTTGATGGCCATTTCGTGCGTCTCACCTGGTCCACCGTAAACCACCAGGACCGTCTTGTCTGAGAACTTCTTCCAAGTAAAAATTTCGGCAGTCGAGTAAAGCAACGTGTTGTTTCCAACAGGATAGTCCACCACGTGAATCTTTGAGTCGCGGCCAGTGAGCTGGAGTTGGTCTTGGAATTGAGGGATGGCAATAGTCCCTTGCGAGGTCGGCAGTCTCAAAGTGTACTCCGTTGTCGCGAGATTGGAATAGTTTGCGTGTCTGACAACGAAGTATGAAGCGCTATTGTTTGAAAGCACGGGTGTCACGGCCAAATCATAGTTGGTAGCGTAGATGTTCACCGTGAAGTTGCCTGCTTTCGCTGTCAAGTACGAAGGTGATACTTTCAGGAACTGTGCCTCGAGCTTCAGCTCAGAGTACTTTTCCCTCGTGATGCTCCTGTCTTCCTTGATCGAGGCTCCATAGTCGTATGAGGTATAGCCTCCCGGATGTCCCAAGTTGCCCCAGTTTGTCCCGCCGAAGAGCATGTAAATACTGAAAATCGAGACGCCGGCAGCCAGGTTGTTCTTGTAGAAAACCCGCTCGAACTCATAGTTGACCAGCGCGGCGCAATTTTCGAAGCTGCGACCTCCCCACGGATCGAAAGATCCACCTTGGAACTCCGGGATTGAATTCGGGGTGCTGGGACTTTGCACCAGATGAGTGGCCCGATAGCTAGTCGGAAGCCCGTTGGCTGGCCAAGTGCTTGGATTTGCGCAGTCAAATCCCAGCGGATAAGCATCGTAGCCATATATGTCAACTGCGCCTACTCCGGTGCCTGGTGCATTGTGACCCGAGGTGCTGGCATCGTTGCTCATCATTGGAACAACGACACCGGCGCTTCGGGCTTGATCGATGACGTATTGAAAGTACTGCCCGTTAATATGTTCCCCGCCTACGAAGTTGGTGTACTCGTTCTCAGGCTGGAAAAGAATGATTGGTCCTCCATTGGTAATTTGCGCCTTGGCGATGATCTCGCAAATCCTCGCCATGTAAAGGTCTGTCGCAGAAAGAAACTCGGGATTCGCCGTCCTCAGCCGAGCTGGCGACCTGGCCAGCCATCCGGGAAATCCACCGCCAGAAACCTCGGCGTTAATGTACGGGCCGGGTCTGGCGGTGAGGTACACACCAGCATGAGACGCCGCATCGAAGAATGGCTGAAGGTCGAATATGCCATCAGCAGTGAAGTTGCCTTTCTTTCCTTCAAGCAGAGCCCAGTCGACGTAGAAGGAGACAGTATTCAGACCGAGAGCCTTGACTTTCTGGAAGAGGTCCAAGTACAAAGACGCGACGGGTAGACGGAAAGGATGAATCTCTCCGGAAAAAATCATCACTCGCTCCCCACGGACGAAAAGAGACTGCTCATCCCATGTCACGAGATCCTGTAGTTGTCTCTTGTCGATGACATGAGGACGGCCGGCAACGCTACCCGCGAAGGCACACAACCCGAGCACCAACGAGGCGATCGAAGGGAGTGACAGCCTCATTGTCTTTCGTTTCTGTTTTAGAGTTCCTGCAAAGTCCGAAGGAGAACGGCGAGCTTGAAACTGATGGATCAGTCTCGACTCGATGGATAGAGTGACCTTCGCGGTTTAGCCGAGGTCGACAGTGCGCCCAAATCTCTGGTGGCCGTCTCGGAAATCCGTGCGAAATTAGGCTGAAATCGAGTTTGCGAACTTGCGTTCAAACCTGGCATACTCTTCCATGTGTTTGTGAAGGAGCGTTCCGACCTTTTTAAACTTGCTAGGCAACCCGTCCGAAACAACCGTTATTTTTCTCCCCCCCCGGGCTTCTGGAGCGGATGAGAGCGTTCTCTGGCGGGAAAACGATGAACGGCCTCCCGTTGGTAACCTGCACCACCTCTTGCGGCATGATCAAATGATGGTAGTTAGCTGCATGGTGACGAAGATGGTGTGATTGTTGGTAACACCCCTGCTTCTACTCGTCGTAGCCCGGCTTCGGTGCCGTGTGCAAGGGTTGAGGAGGGGAAGTGGTGAACGGAGAAGGTTGACGGAAGAGGAGAGGAGCGATGCTGGAGGAGATCCAAGAACAGCGATGGAGTCCGAGGCTTTCCCACACCGAAGCAGCTGTCGCCTCTGCCTTGCATGGATCTTCAGAGTCTGGGATTCAGTTACGAAGGGCACGAGCACCGGAGTAATACCCACATGTTCTTTCCCCTCACGACACACACAGAGAGAGAGAGAGATAGAGAGAGACCACCGCCAGTTCGGGAGCATGCATGCTAGAAAATGTCGGGAAGTACCGCACAGCCTTTCCTGCAGGTTCAGCATAACGTGTGGGGAGTGCTGGGCGGGATAAGCTTTTGCGTTCCCGCCAGAACCGTGCGGAGAGCAAAGATCTCCGGCTTGGAGTTTTCGGTAAGCTGCAAAGCGGATGGCGCGGGGACACAAACCGTGAAGGCTGGATGTCGTTTGGGGAAGGTGGTTATCGGCTGGTGGGCTGGTGGGCCGGTGGACGGAGGCGGACCCGACGATGCGATGTCACGGTGATGCATTGGATGGTGATATTAGTTGGTGCTGAAAGGAAATACGGCCGGACTACTGCGGTTATACTAGTTCATTTACTGCAGCAGATCGATAGGATTTTAATTATTAAACACAATTCGTCCTTAGTTAGTAGTGTTGGAGATATTTTGCCTTTCGACGACGATGCGATGTCACGGTGATGCATTGGATGGTGATATTGGTTAGTGCTAAAAGGAAATACGGCCGGACTACTATAGTTATGCTAGTTTATTTACCACAGCAGATCGATAGGATTTTTAATTATTGAACACTATTCGTCCTTAGTTAGTAGTATTAGAGATATTTTACCTTTCGACGACGATACGATGTCACGGTGATACATTAGCTAGTAACATTAGTTGGTGCTAAAAGGAAATACAGCCGGACTACTATAGTTACACTAGGTCATTCATTTACTATAACAGATTAATAGGATTTTTAATTATTAAATACCATTTATCCTTAGTTGGTAGTGTTAGAGATATTTTGCCTTTCGATAACGTTCATGATCTGTCGGTAGGTTTTGACCTGGCGTCCGGTTGAAGAGTCGCTGCTGTAAAGAATCGGCTGAACACCCGAGCTCGGCTTTGGAACTTGAGAAATCGAGGAAGGGGAAGACGGGGCCGAGGATGTCATGAGCTAGCAGGACGACGGAGATCATTAAATCACTAGGCGACAATTGCAGTTCAATACTGACGCATAGGCACACGGTTTGTGGACATCCTATAGCTAGCTTCTTAAGAAAATACCCGACTCGGATCGAGAATTGTGGTATATCAGGTGAAGGAAAACTTTTATTCCGAGTCGACGGATTATCTAGGACCAGAGGTGTCAAGGACGAAGGACGTATGCTTTGTGTATTTCAGCGGTCGGAAAAAATAAGAGAGCAGCGTTGGGACAACCCCGGGGATTAAACGATGACCCAGTCCGACTGAGTCTCATCACGACGAGACGTCTCCTTCGCAGCCTCTTCAACAAAGCCAACCGGACGTCCATCCTTCTTCCACACCCTTCCGTCCTTCATCACAAAGTCAACCTTGCGGAGAGCTCCTTCATCTTCCCTCGGGTCAGTCTCCAAAGCAATGATATCAGCTCGGTAGCCCTTCTCGATGGACCCAAAGTAATATCCACTCTTCTCCTTACCACAACTCTCCCAGCCTCCCACCATGCAAGCCTCCAGGACATCCAGGACGGGCACGCCAGCCCTGATCATGAGCTCCATCTCCAGTGCCCCTTCCCCTTGAGGGAAGGCACCTGTATCTCCCCCGGCCGCGAGACGAACCCCCAGTTCGTGTGCCCACTTGACTCTTCCAAGAATGTTCTCAAAGTCCGGAGAAACTCTCATCACCGCCAAAGTCGGCATCCAGATTGTCCCCTGGCGCCTCACCTCCCCAGGCCTCGTTGCCCTCATTGCAGTGCTCAACCGTGGTGACGCCAGCCTTGATAGCCATCAAAGCACTCTGAGCCGTGGTCGTGTGCGCAGCCACCGGCAGGTCAGCGAGCCTGGCCTCCTGGACAATGGCGTCCATCTCCTCCTGGCTGAACATTGTCTTGGCCGGGTTCGCGACCGAGTCCAGCGGCGGAAACGGATTGACATCCCGCCCAGGCCCTAGCGGGGGCGGGAATCTCATGACCTTCCGACGGTAGTCCGCGTAGAACTTGATGACGTCCGCTCCGTCCCCGACCCGACGCCGGACGGCCCGTCGCACGTCGGCGGGGCCATCGCAGACGTCCGCGATGCGCGGCATGGTCACCATGGCGTTCTCGTGACGGATCTCGTAGGAGCCGGTGCTCGCGAGGCATTCCGTGGCGACGAAGAGGCGCGGGCCCGGCAGCAACCCGCGGTTCACGCAATCTCTGAGGTTCGCGTCGAACGAGCGCATCGCTTCGGTCCCCAGGTCGCGATAGGTCGTGAAACCGGAGAGCAGCGCGAGGCGGAGATGATTTGTGGCACGTACGATGCGTTCGACAACACTTTCGTCACGCTCTTGAACGGTTGATGAGGCTTCACTGGGGTAATTTGTCAGACGCGAGAGTCAAACTGTCCGAAACTGCTCGGCTCACTATGCAATAAGACGTGTGTGTGAGCGTCGACAAATCCGGGCATGACGACCTTTCCTCGCAGGTAGATGTCACTGTTGTTCACCTTTATATCACTGTCATCTTTTCTCTTGAAAACTGACATGATGGTTCCGGTCTCTGGGTCGACGACGATGGACGCATTTTTGGCGAAGGTTTTGCTCCTCGAGTTGAAGAGCAAAGATGTGTGCACAGTGATGTTGGTGGAGATGTTGTAACTCATGATGAAGTTCTTGTTAACGGATGGACGAAATCTAACTTAGACTCCTGGTGGCGGGGCAGTGTTTCTTGGCTGTGGGGTTCCGCGTGAAACAGTTTGTTTACTTCAGCACTACATAGATATAGGTACACCTCTCCCTGGGTTTCAAATATTAGCGCAGTGAATTACCCTACTAATCCCTATCTTATAACTAGGTTTTTTTACTAAAGTTATAACTCTATTATTTTTACCTAATTTCTATAGGATTCTAAGGAAAATAACTTCTAATATAAAAGCTAAAGCCTACCTACTAATACTAAAAGAGAGGGTAGATATTTTTCTAACTACTACTACTACTGACCCTAATACCTACCTAACTATATAATAACCTCGCTAGGTCTACTAATTACTAATAAGTTAGGTAGTAGTAGTATTAGCTACTAAATATACTATATAAATAATACTAATTTAAAAGTACTAGTACTATAGTAATCTTACGCCGTTTAGGTATAGTATCGTGGGGCAATTCACACGCTAACATTTGAAACCCCGGGAGAGGTGTAGATGTAGGAACGGATACCGTCTCTCACCATCCCTGCTTCGAGTGGCTCAGCTTCAAATTTCAATCAGGTTATTGGGCTTTGGGTCTGCAGGCGCCATTGGGAGGCGCGGTGCTCGAGTTTATGCATGTTCCCGGGATGTGGGGTTAAGGGGAACCCATGCTACTGTGAAGGAAGAACAGCATCGCTGAGTTTGTCGGCAAAAGGGTGGCCTGAACTGGCAGAGGTGGGCGAAACAATGTTCTTCGCTTCAAGGCTTCTCTGCCCTTCACCTCGTTCCCGGGAGGTTCATCTGGACTTCGGTGGCCGCCCGAGCGATGACGCACGGAGTAAGTCCTGGTGAAGCGAGCATTTTGGCAGGTAAGGCCCAGCCGATATCTGAGGGTCTCCCGCCACCAGTGGCATCAGTGCGTTGCTGGAATTCATACGCCGGTCGACAATAGCACCATGCTGCAGGTCTTAAAACCATCGGTGAAGCATAACAACAAGTCGAGCGCGGAAGTGACGTCGGCCGCTGCAAGAAGGCGAATGTTGAGGGCCCAATGGCCTCAAATGAGGCGATGCTCAACATGGTGATATGCATAGTATGTGGTCCTCCTTGATCAGGCCCTCACGACCCTGATCGGCTCCATAACACCCTCCACATATTGGGTTGTCTCGTCCGAAGCTCTAGGAAAGAAAGGAGGCGGGAGACGGTGAGGAGTAATACGGAGTATAGTAGAGCACATGATATGGGTTAAACTTATGTGATAAAGTGTAATTACCCCTATGTGGCTGAACATGGGTGGCAAAAAAGGCACCAGGAGTAATACGGAGTTCTGGAAGACGTGATGGAATCCGGATTTCTGGCGTCCGGCAGGAATGACGAATGCTGGGAGGGGCCCCGGAATGGTGGAGAGGTCTTGGGATACCCTGAATGGGATGACGCCGAGTTTTGCTGGGTCGGAGTGGAGGTGAAGACGGGGCCAATAGCGACGGGTCGGTGCTCAAAATAGTGACAAAGATCGGTCTAGAGCAGGCGTGTTGCATTGGCATTGCGCTGGCCATTGAGCGGCACCTGATTGTTGTTTATTACCCGAGTTGCTTTGTGACACTGTACCTAGGTAGTTGAATGTTGGAACTTAGGTGAGGTATCCGTAAGGGCGTGATAGTTTGCCAATAATAATTAGAGGGTAAATAATTAAGAGTGACTTTACTACTTCGAGGGGGTAGATCTATAGTATAGGTTAGCACTAAAGTACTATATATAAGCAAAATAAATACTTATATCCCTTATTAAGGGCCTAGAGCTTACTAATAACCCTACTTCCCCTTATAAATATAGCTAATATTTAAGACTTCTTTTTACTATCTAACTTTTAATATAAGATAATAATAGCGATATTATAGCAGGGGGTAGTAGTTAGTAGATAGCTATTACTAGCCTACTTAATAATAACGTTATTTATAAGTTTCCTATTAATAAGGATAATAATAAAATAGCTAGGAACTATACTAATAATCCTAGGCTAAGTATTTAGCTAAATACCTAACCTATTAATAATAATAATAACGTTAATCCCTTTAATACCTAACCTGATAGCTAAGTTAATAATAAGTGTCACGAATAGCTAATGGGCGAAGGTTGACACGCTTCGATTACGCTATATTAAGTGGATTCTACGTTAAAGAAGGGAAAAGTCTAACTATAGGCTAGCATAGCCCTAGAAAGCTAAATAGTCGCTTAGTGATCACGTAACCTGCAAGTCACGTGACCTGAAATTCTAATAGGTCTAATCCTAGCGCTATAATATTACCCCCCCC
>JAVHLU010000721.1:0-48029 GCA_036785755.1 Colletotrichum ledebouriae | reverse complement strand
CCTCCTCTATAGGAGATAAGAGGGTATATTAACGCTAAGAAGAAATAAAGTAGTCTATCTTAGTAATAATTTCTAGGAACTAAGTAGTTAAGTCTCTTATATAAAATAATAGCAGGATATTAATCTTTATATTCCTAGACTAAAGGACTCTAATAATCTAGTTCTATATATAATTTAGCGTTATTTAAGTCTTTAAGATAAAGGGAGCTCCTAGTACTAGGTCCTTATTATAAGCGTTTTTAGGGAAAACGAAAAAGCTAATATCGTAAATCTAATTACTACTAATATAAACGTTATTTATAATTACGCTTACGAATTAGGTTCTCTACTCTGTATTAGTAATCCCGCGGATCCTTATATTTATTTTAACTATATCGCTCTATAAGCCTAGGCGCTTAATATAACTTTTACTAATAAGGTTAATAGCAGAGCTACTATTAATAATCCCTCTAATTAATATATTTATAGGGCTACGAAGGGTAATAGTAATCTATTAGTAGGTTATAACGAAGTCTAGGATAGTAATACGTCTTAGTAGTAGAAGTAATACTAAATCCTAATCTTCTATTATAATACCTATCTTAAAGATAGGATTAATTATATAGTAGTTAAATTAAATTACTTTAGTTTATAAATCCTTAGGTAAGTCTATAGAAGTAATAAGCCGCAGACAGGGACGCAATCCTGGGAACCGGGTACCCTGTGCTCGAACTAATAGTAGCTAAAGTTACTTAGCTTTTAGAATAGTTCTTATTATTATTCTATCGATCTATTTATTCCTATAGCTCCTTATTACTCTCTCTAGTTTTATTAAATTAATCTAGAAGTATAACGTTAGTAGGAATAAAAACCTCTTATGCTTTTAAGTTATATCTATCCTTATACTTAGTAATTATAGCTTTAGTAGCATTATAAATTATTTTATCCTAATTAGGCTAGTTCTAATAAAGGAAGGCTTTAGGGATAGCTACCTTCCTATTTACTCTTTTATTATATAGCTTAAGGGTAAGAGTATAGCTAGTTTGCAAATTACTATATTAAATCTAAAGCCTATCTTATTTATCCTACTTCTATTACTTAACTTATTCCTTAAGGGCGTTTAGTAATATAATATCTTTAGTATCTTCCTTATTATCTAGGAGCTTTATAACTCTCTAAGTAATTTAAATAAGAGGGTCTCGAATTATAGGTAGGTCTGCTATTTAGGGAGCCTAGTAATAATAAGTATTATAAGGTTTTATATAATACTCTCTAGTTTTCCCTCTTTCTATAGTAGTAATATCTTCTACTAGGTTAATATATTAGTTTTTTACTTTAAAGCTAAAGAATATTATATCTATAAAGTTATATAATTAAGTAGTATCCTTTAATAAATTTATAAAGCTAATAGATAGTTTAGGGTATATCTTATTATAACTAATAACTCTTATAACCTCCTCTAGAAGCTTTAGCTACTATTTCTCTACTAACTTACTTATAGTAATTATATAGTATATAAAGGTATCCTCGTTAATTAGGATATACTTTAAAATCGTCTAACTATTAGTTAATTTATAGTTATAGCCTTTATTAATAATACCTATCTTAATCTTAGTGCTTATATCTAGGGTGCTAATAAAGTAGTAGGGCGATATATAGTAGTAAACCCTATTCTAGCTAGCCTTAAGATACTTAACGTAGCTAATAATAATATAGTTAATAGCGCTATAAAACTAGTAAGCCCCTATAGCCTAGAAAGGCACGTACTAGAGTAGTCTATCTTACTAGAAGCCTCTATAGCCTCTTCTTGCTCTACTTCTTCTAAATCCCTAGTATTACTAATATCCTCCTTAGTAGTCCCTACGTCTAGCTTATAGGTAGAAGTATTACTATTATTAGTATTAAGTCTGCGAATAGTCCTATAATTATTATTTATAAGGTTTAGTAGCTTCTATAGCGTTTAGATTAAAAGTATTATCTCCTTAGCTAGTAACTCTTTTAATAAGGGTTAAAATATCTATTTTATAATTAGCCCTATTAATGTTTAGTGTCCTAAAGTTCTTTACGAGAGAGTTAATAATCGAGCTAGTAGTCTAGGTTATAGAGGGTTCCTTAGCTTTAGCCTTCTGCCTCGTTAGAATTATTTTTATAAGGATATAAAGCGTTATTATTAGCTTAGGCTTAACGAGGCTAGATAACTATTAAAGTTCTTAGTAAGTAGTAGATTATTTAATTAGGGCGTCTTCTACTATAACCTATTACTTTAAAATAACCTTAGTAGGCTAGTAGCTAAGACTTTAGGCTATAGCTCTTATAGCCCTCTCTAAAAAATAGTAATAAGTAATATAAATAAGCTTAGTATTAGTAAGTTCTAGGTCTCTATACTAGATAGCTCTCTATTAAAGCTATTAAATAGTAATAATTAACGCTATAACCTAAGAAGGGTTATTATCCTTAATATAAGATCCTATAACTAGGTTCTAAAGCTCCTTATTAGGATCTTAATAAGACTTCGGGTTTATAAATCCGAATTAGCATAGAAGTCTCTCCTTAGTTTCCTTCTAGGTCTTAGCTTTATTAATATAAGATTTTACTATATCTTAATAGTTACTAGAGCTATATATATAGACCTCGTTCTTTATATTTTTATTAGTCTTATAGTAAAGCTTTAAAAGGCTTTTATAATTAGTAATAAAGTTAGAGATATTAATACCTATAAACTTAGGCGCTCTAGTTAAATAGGGAGTTATTACTATAATAATAAGACGTCTTATAAGGAGATCTATAAGGGCTATAATATCCTAATTAGTATAACTTCCTTTAGGGGAATATAGAGTGCTTAAGGGCGTTACTCCTATCCTAAAAGTAGGATTTATAGACCTATCTATACTATTATTAGAAGCTAGCTACCTTATAGTATAAGGTTATATCTTACTAAACGAAGCTCCTATAAATCTCTCTTTAGGTAGTTTCCCCTTATTAGAAGAGGATCTAATATTTAAGTTAGCTAAGGAAGAAGAAGATATAATACTTATAGGTCTATAAATATTAAAATTAATATTATATAATTAAAATAATAAAGTATTATAATTAATAGAGTGAAGTTATTATTATAATATCTTTTAAATAGAAAGATAAAGTAAGTAGGTATAACTTTCTTTAAATAAAATAAAAAAGGAAATAATATAAACTAAATAACTAAATAAATATAAGAAAGGTCTAGTAATTTTAATCTTATTACTCTAGGCTATTATAGATCTACTTTAAGTCTTATTACTTAATATAAAAAGGTCTTCCTAATAACGCTCTTATCTTAGAAGAATTCGTAGCTTCTCTATATTAGTATCTCTCTAAAGTTAGTATATCGCTCTTAGTATTTAGGGCTATAATAGTAAGGGGTTTGTTAGTCTCTAGTTACTAATCTAGTTAATCTCGCTATACTTATTAGCTTAGTAAGACTGCTAATCTCTATATTAGTATTATATATAGCTATCTTAGCTATATTAGCTATAACTCGCTAGTTAAATAATAGTAGTTTTAATAATATATAAGGGGGTAAGGAAAGGGATATACTCGCTAGAACCTACTAATAGCATACTAAAAAAAAAAGGAGAAAGGGAGGATTTTAGGGTCTGCGTCGTTCTTATTTTAATTCTATAAGAAAGTATAGCTATTGCTATTCCTTTAGAACTAAGGTAGGTCTATAAATATCTTCCTCTCTTTAAACTAAGTTTTTTATTATTATTTATATCGTTATTATTTATTACTTATAAATTTCTTAAGGTATTATTATATTCGAAGTAGATTAATTATATATTTATATATATTAATAGCAGGGATATATAGATATAGCGAAGGTACCTAACTCTCTAAGAAGCCTATAAAGGCTATTAAAAAGAGCAAAAGAATCCGCCTCTAGGTATTATTAGAAAAGGGCTAGAACTAATAGGAACTAGAAAGATAATAAACAATATAGCTCTACTTATAAATAGGTAAGAATATTAAGAGTAAGCTTAAAAGATATATAGAATAATTTATAGATCTAATTAAAAGAGATTATTTAAATTAGGTATAGATTTACTAAGAAAATACTAAAAAATAAGGTATATAGTTATTAAAATACTAATTATAATAATAATAATAATACTATCTTTTCCTCTACTACGCTCCTCTCCTCTATGCTCTACTCTATAGTCTCCCTATAACGGGTCTATACGCTAAGGGAGTTTTCTAAAAGTTGCGTAGCTAAGTCTATCCTATCCTATCCCACTACCTATAAACTAATAGTAATACTAAGAGG
Source organism: Colletotrichum ledebouriae (assembly GCA_036785755.1). NCBI lineage: Eukaryota > Fungi > Ascomycota > Sordariomycetes > Glomerellales > Glomerellaceae > Colletotrichum > Colletotrichum ledebouriae. Next base: position 43,750 of record JAVHLU010000721.1, on the reverse strand, counting down.
TAGAACTAGGAGATATAAGCTATCTTATAAGTATTTATAACCTAGGTATAGGATAACTAGGGGTAGCTCTTACTTACTACCTAGCTAGCGCTCTATAATAAGGTTAGTAATATAACTAAGCTCTTATTATTCTTCTTAAAATATAGATATTATATTAACCCTATACTTATAGTAAATAATATAATAGAAGAAGCCCCCTCTAGGGATATAATAGCTACCCTCCTAATAATAAGACTATAGGAAGTAATAGACTTTATCTAAGTAAGTATTATAGCTACTTAATAGTATAGCGAGGAGAATACGAACTAGTATAAGATACTTATAGAGGAGTACTAAGTAAGTAATAAGGTTTAGCTTTTAATAGCTAACTATAAAAACCCTAGGCTTAGTAAGAAGCTATTATAGTTATATTATAAATATATTATAATTAGAGTCCTAAGCTTATATATTATTAAGTTAGACGTGCCTAGTAATATCTACCTAAGGTTTTATAGAAACCTCCTCTAGAGAGTATTAAAAAAACCCTTATTTATATAAATAAGAATAGACCCCTAGCTACTATTAATTATAGCTAATAATAGCGAATTTAAGTAATATATAAAGGAGATATATATAGTATAATAGAAAGTAGTTAGGCGAGGGTAGAGGTATAAAGTCCTAGTTAAATAAGAGGGGTATATAAAGCTTACCTAGGAGCCTATAGAGGCTATTATAGAGACTACTATAGTAAATAGGTATAAAGCCCTATATAAACTGTAAGAATAGGTATATAGGTAGCAAAAGGGGCGGTAAAACAGCCTGAATAATAGATATTAATAGGCTGAGTAATATGGTGATGAAAGCTGATAAATTTGAGCATAAGGAGGTATTTTTCCTGGAATTAATTGATAGTATTATTGATGATATTGTTGATGATGTTGTTATTGATGTTGTTGTTGATGTTGTTATTCATTCTAAGTTACAAATCCTGCCCTCACAAAGTGAGGGGTAAGATATTCTAAAACGTAACTGCAAAGCAGTAGCTTATTAAGCAGAAATCGCGCTCGGATCACTATGTGGTCCATGCGCAATTTCTATATATTTATAGCTATAAAGCTAAGGATTATAAATATATATATATATATATATATAAAGTTATTGCTATTATTAGAATTTATATAGATTTTTAAAGTATTTATTCCATGAAGGAAATACTTTTATAGTTATTACTTTATATTTTATAGTTATTAAAGTATTATTAAAGAGATATTATATAGTTATTTATTAAGGTTTGTATAAACCTTATAGGATTATTATAGAACTTTTAAGATATACCTTCGGTATTCTTACATAAACTAGTTATAAATAATAATAATAACCTAGCTTATACCTAGGGGGGGACTAGCTAGGAAGGGGAATAATATTATAAGCTACGCCTAGGTTAAGCCTACCTAGGCTTCTACCTAGGTTTACTACCTTAAGGAGCTACCTAGGGCTTACCTAGGGCTTACTTAGTTATTCCTTATAAACTAGCAAAATCTCTACTAGAGAGGAAAACTTCCCCTTTTCCTCTTTAGCTTAAATAAATAGTATTATAGTAACCTCTTATTAAATAAACTTAGGTCTAACCCCTTATAGTTAGTAGGCTATACTTGTCCTCTTATAGTAATTACTAATAATTTTAAACCTTCTAGTTAGTTAATAATATACCTTCTTATTATAATAATAATCTCGCAATCTCTCGTAATATTAAGTTATTATAAGTAGAGAGCTTCTTAATATAGTTATATATTAACTTCTCTACTAGGCTACTTTTTATTATAACTTTCGCTTTATTAAAACTTAACTATTAGAATAATAAAATAGCTCTAAGCCTATTTTCACGCGCGCTAGCGTAGTTATAATACTTATAACTATTAAGGATTAACTATACTTAGTAGCTAGTTATAGTAACTTAAAGGATTTAACTTATAAAAGGGTAGCTATATTACTTTATTATTATTTTTCGTTTTAATATAATCGACTTATATATACTTTTATAATTATATAATATATTAACCTAGGCGCCCTTATTTATAACTCTTTTTTTCTTTAGTATAATACCTATATCGTAGTAGTACTAGTAGACTTATAGCTAGTACTCTTTAAAGGTATTATTACTAATCTCTAATATTATAAGTATTTATAAATATATAAATTTAGCTAGTAAATAGTTATTTACTAGATAGTAGCGATATTATTATTATACTATATAATCTTACTTATAAATATACCTAAGAAATACTAGTACTTTATAGGTTATTATATATCGTGGCGAAGGTAGCGCGGCTAATAGATATAGTTAGATCGGGCTAAATACTAAAACTGCACCGTTAAAATACTAGCTACCCTCTGTATGTGTACTACAAATACTAGAGTACTATAAGTTGCTGTGCTGCGTGTATATATACGCGCCTGAGGTGTTGAGTTTTGGTTTTCGCGCGCTTTCTGTTTCTGTTTTTGTTTCTGTTTCCGGGGCTGCTTCCTGCTTCTTTTTCCCTTCTCCTTTCTTTCTCGGCGACTGAGGAAGGAGCGCTCTAGACATGTTGGCAGAGCTGAGTTCCTGCCAAGCGACCGGATTGTGGCTCATCTTCGGTTTGCGGTCGGCGGCCTCCTTGCCAATTGTCTCGGCGAGAAAATCATCCGTCGGGTGTTTCTGCTGTCAGGTCAGTCCTCCAGTGCCTTTCACCGGTGAAAAGACGGGGCTTCCCTTCTTATCTTACCTTATCGGCTCGCTTAGCACTCCAAGTGGGTGAGGTGGTGGGTATCTTTGCACTAGTTGGCTGGCACCTGCGCATTTCTGAGCTCACTGAGCTGCGGCTTGGCGTCATTTTGATGGGGTGAAAGAAAAATAACAAATAGCCCATGTTTTAATGAGAGAGAACCAGAGAGCTTAGCACAGGGGGGTGGACAAGTTGTCTAACCCCATTCAATGCAATGAAATCAGTTAATTCCACCCAATACAAGACACGGCTTGGCGCCCCTCTGTGCTACCAGACTGCATTGGATCGTCATTGACGGCCACGGCCTGGAGTCATAGGACATCTCCCGCTGTAAGGTATCTGTAAATTGCCTTGCCATCCGCCCTGCTTGATGACCGACTGATCGTGTAGACGGGCTTGTTTCCCGCCCCTGCCCTCCTGATGACCATCTTGGCAATCGATCCAGACCAAGACAGTCTCGTCTCCTAACAAATACTCGGGTAGCCAGGGTGACTGCCAGCGGCTGCACCTGCAGCTCTACGTACCGGGCGAGAAAACAGGCTCTTGGCATTCTGGCTGTGCAGCCTTGATGAGCAGCTCCTCTCACCCTTGGGTCCGGCGAACGCCATTTCCCACTGATCTTGACAAGCAAGGTGAGGTAGAACAAGAGAGCAAAATGTTGATAGATACTACCTAGGTAGCTTTGGGGGGTTTAGGTTTTTCTCAGAAGTGGTCTTCCTGCCTCCTTTCTCCAGACATAATCAACCGGGTTGTCTTTCGTCTGTCGTCTGTCGCCTTGTCACTGCCCAGCCATTATCACCTTCATAGCTGGCTGTCATCGCCAGCGCTACGTGTGTTTCCCCGTCACCATTCAGCACGTCAGCCTGGAATTGGATCGTGACTACTTGCTGCGGTACTGCCTCATCAAGTGGGCAGTTTCATCGAACCCGCAACTGCGTTCGGGTCATTCTCGTTCCCGCCAACTCGACTTTTCGTCAGACTGCTCCTCTGTCCGACATCACCTTGTCGGCCTGATTCACCATCAAACCGTTCCCAAAGTACCGACCGGCCTGTTCCGATGAGAGGTTGCAAAGCCAACCCTCGGAGACATTGAGAGACCCATCAAGGCGGGCCCCCCCTCAGATTTCACAACTCATCACCAGACAGACAGGCTTAACCGCCACATCACTCTGGCTACGGCTACCCCAGACCAAGCCAATCCAAACATATTCACCCTCGTCCTCCCTTTGCCTGCCTGAATACTCCCTGATTTCGGTGCCTCTTGAAGTATGGACGGACGCTTCGAGCCCTGAATAATCTCCCCGATTTCACCAAAAAACACTGGCTGTGTATCGTCCACCGCCATTTGAACAACAACCCATCGCATTGATTGCCACTCGCTCATCGACCTCCTTCACCGGTCCAACATCACAGCAGCCTTTGTTTGCTCTGCACCCAAACCACACTTCACCTGCAGCCACCCTTCATACGCTGCTTCTGCGATCGACCGCCAATCCCATCGCTCCTGCCCCCAAACCGTGGCGAAATATTTTATTTTTTAACACATTTCCTCCGTTAGTCCTTCTCCAACCACCATCATCAGGAGGACCGCAACGCAGACCGTCTCGAATCACCAAGAACAAAATAGCATCATGGCGAGAGGCCCTTCGCCGCTAAGGCGGCCACGAGCGCCTACCATCACACTCGACACATCCGCCGTCAACGATCAAGGTATGACGCCATGTCGCATTCCTTCCCTGGATCGCTCACCGAAAAATCAAGATTGAAAAAAAAAAAATAAGAGTTCGCGTACTGGGTGCCCCTACTGATTACCGCGTCGCGCTGTAGAACAACACGAAAACACATCATCGTCGCCATCGTCGGACAACGGCGATGAGGTGAATAATACGTTATCAGTGCCTACAAGAAAGGCGCGGTCGCAGTCGTGGGACTCGAACAACACGACATTGGCCAAATCCAAAACCAACGACGGCACTGACAAGGGTTCCCCTACGGCCCATCACTCCGGCTCACACAGGTCATTCGGGGATAATCCGGATGCCCTCGCCCCGAACCCCGGAGAAGAGGATTCTTTCCACGTCCAGAACAACCCGTTTGCCTTTTCGCCGGGCCAAGTATCGAAGCTTATTAACCCCAAGAGTTTAGACGCGTTTGTCGCCGTTGGAGGTTTGGTAGGCTTGGAAAAGGGTTTGCGGACGAACAGGCGCGCGGGTCTCAGCCTCGACGAGTCGCGCCTCGACGGCGCCGTCGGCTTTGACGAGGCGGTTGCTGCTGGGAAGAAGATCCAGTCACCCACCCAAGGCGCATCGACGGACGCCCTGCAACAAAACACTGTTCAGCATAGTGACGGCGCAGGCGAGGGTTTCGACGACCGGAAGCGCGTATTTGGACAGAACATCCTTCCCGAGCCCAAGTCGAAATCGCTACTTCAGCTCGCCTGGATCGCCCTGCAGGATAAAGTGTTGATTTTGCTGAGTGTGGCCGCTGTGGTCTCTCTCGCCTTGGGACTCTACCAAACCTTTGGCGCTACACATCATGGCGACTCTACGGCCAGACTGGAGGTGCGTACCTTGTCGCTCGCCCCTGAAGATAGTACCAACAGCTTCCCATCTCGATGAAGCTGCAATGCAGTTCGTGCATGGCTTCAGAGCTAACCTGATTCGCAGTGGATTGAGGGAGTCGCCATTATTTGCGCCATCACCATTGTCGTCGTTGTTGGATCTTTGAACGACTGGCAAAAGGAGCGTCAATTCCGGAAGCTAAATCAGAAGAAGGAAGATCGCACTGTCAAAGTGATCCGCTCAGGAAACCCGTCAGAAATCTCGGTCCACGATATTCTGGTAGGCGATGTTATGCTCCTGGAACAGGGAGACATCATCCCGGTTGATGGTGTGTTCATCGGCGGCCACAATGTCAGCTGCGACGAATCCTCCGCAACTGGCGAGTCGGACCTGATCAAGAAGGTTCCCGCCGACGCTGTCATGAGGGCCCTGCATGAGGAAGAAGTAAACCCGAAAAAGCTTGATCCTTTTATCATTTCTGGGGCCAGAGTACTCGACGGCGTTGGAACGTTTCTTGTCACTGCTGTTGGCCAGAACTCTAGCCACGGAAAAACCATGATGTCTCTCCGCGACGATCCCGGCCTGACTCCGCTGCAGCTCAAGCTGAATATTCTTGCCGGTAGGTGCAGCCAAGTGCTGGTGACACTCGCCGTAACTAACATGGTGGCTAGGTTATATTGCGAAACTCGGCAGTGGAGCGGGTTTGCTGCTTCTGGGCGTTCTCACCATCGAATTCTTGGCCCACTTACCTCAGAACAACGACTCTCCCGAGGAGAAGGGTCAGCGATTCCTACAGATCCTCATTACATCCATTACCATCATCGTTGTTGCTGTTCCCGAGGGCCTGCCTCTAGCAGTGACCCTCGCCCTTGCGTACGCCACAAAGCGGATGACACAAGAGAACAACCTCGTCCGCCATCTCCAGTCATGTGAAACTATGGGCAACGCCACAGTTATTTGTTCCGACAAGACTGGTACGTTGACGGAAAACGTCATGACGGTTGTTGCTGGCACTTTGGGCACGGGAAGATTGAAATTTGGCAATGATGAGGAGCAGCCCTCGTCTGAGCAAAGCGAGCCAGCTGAGCAGCAGGAGCAAGTCCAGGTGGCTGGTGGTGAAGGCAAGGCCGACACCAGATCCTCAACTCAGATCTCCATGTCGAAACTTTCTTCCTCCCTCGATCCAGACTTCAAGGAACTCATCAAACTATCCGTCGCGATGAACACAACGGCGTTTGAGACGGAGGAAAACGGAAAGCACGAGTTTGTGGGCCTCAAGACTGAAACCGCCCTGCTCGACTGGGCTCGTCGATGCTTCGCCCTCGAGAAGCTCGCCATTGAGCGCGAAAACCACCCAGTCCAACAACTTTTTCCTTTCAACTCCAAGCGGAAGTGCATGGGTGCCGTCGCTCGCCTTCCGGACAACAGGTACCGTTTCTTCGTCAAGGGGGCACCTGAGATTCTTCTCGGACAGTGCACTCACGCCGTCGCCGACCCGACGAAAGCACCCGCTTCTACTTGGATGGAATCACAACAACAAGACGAGATTCGACGCATCATCTCCGAATATGCCTCCCGATCGCTTCGCACCCTCGCCCTCGCCTATCGAGATTTTGAGCAGTGGCCCCCCAAGGACGCCCGCAGGGAAGAGGGTTCGGGCAACATTGAGTTCTCCAGCCTCTTCAAGAACCTGACGTGGCTGGGCGTCGTGGGCATTCAGGATCCCGTTCGAGCTGGTGTTCCCAAGGCTGTGGGTGACTGCCGTGTTGCCTCTGTATCCGTAAAGATGGTTACCGGTGACAATGTCGAGACTGCAAGAGCCATTGCACGCGACTGTGGTATCTTGACAGAGAAGGGCAAGGTCATGGAAGGAATCGAGTTTCGCCGCATGGAAGACCGGGAGCGCATCGCCATCGTACGGGATCTCTGCGTGTTGGCGCGTTCCAGTCCTGAAGATAAGCGAATTCTCGTCAAGGCTCTGAGAAGCCTGGGAGAAGTTGTTGCTGTCACAGGAGACGGAACGAATGATGCGCCTGCCCTCAAGTCCGCCGATGTTGGCTTTTCTATGGGTATCACCGGAACCGAAGTCGCCAAAGAGGCATCGGATATTATCCTCATGGACGACAATTTCTCATCCATCGTCAAGGCCCTTGCTTGGGGCCGCGCAATCAACGACGCTGTTAAGAAGTTCCTGCAGTTTCAGATCACCGTCAACATCACCGCCGTCGCTCTCACCTTCGTCACGGCTGTGGGAGACGCAGAGCAGGAGCCTGTCTTGAACGCCGTTCAGCTGCTGTGGGTCAACCTCATCATGGACACGTTTGCAGCCCTCGCCCTAGCTACCGACCCTCCTACGGAGAGTATGCTTCATCGAAAGCCCGAGGCCAAGACAGCCGCCTTGATCAACACCCCGATGTGGAAGATGATCATGGGTCAGTCCATTTACCAACTGATTGTCACTCTCATCCTACACTTTGCCGGCCCGAGCTTCCTTCATTATCCCACGGATCAGCACAAGACGCTTGTGTTCAACGTCTTCGTTTTCATGCAAATCTTCAAGCTGGTCAACAGCAGACGGATTGACAACCACCTGAACATCTTGGAAGGAATCACCAAGAACAAGCTTTTCTTCCTCATGATGGCTATCATGGCGGGCGGCCAGACCCTCATCGTTTTCGTTGGAGGCGCCGCGTTCAAAGTCGAGCGCCTCAACGGACCCCAGTGGGGAATTTCCCTCGTGCTTGGCTTCATCTCCATCCCCGTTGGCATCCTCATCCGCCTGGTCCCTGACTCGTGGTGCGTGGCTCTTGTCCGGCCCATCGGTAAGGTCTGGGCCAAGATTCCCAAGTGGAAGCGGAAGAAGAAGAGCGATGACGAAGATGATGCTGAGCAGCTGGGTGGTGTCAAGGAGGCGCTGCTGGAGATCCGGGAGGACTTGGCTTTCTTGAAGCGCATCAAGGGAGGAAGAATCAACCAGATCAGCGAGGTCATCATGAAGCCTCGCGAGTACCGTGAGCGCACAAGGAGCCGCAGCGGCTCGAGGTCGTCTAGCCGTCACAGCGCTTCGCCCATGAAGGCGGCTCTTGGTATGCCTGGCATCATCGCGGCCAGTGTTGGAGGCCTATCGCCGGTTGAGAGACCGGTGTCCAGTGACCGGCGGGCACAGGAAGGCGGAAACGAGGACGGCGGCCGGACAAATTGAGGCTCATCAGATGCCGGTTTCTAGATACGAAACGGCGCTGTTTCCACTATTGAAAGAACTATCTCCTTGGGCCTCACCAGGGACTGAAAGACGTTAGACGTCCATCTTGCGTTTCAAGAGCGTGTTTTGATTTTTTCCCCATCATCACGTCACGAATAACTCGCCCCAAACGGCCGACTGTACTTGGCCTTCCTTTTCGTCGGACCGGTTGAGATGCGAACAGCCCACATAACCACTTCTTGTATGATAATTTCTTAGATCGATAGAGTAAAACAGTCCGCGGCAAGGCCGACCATAAAGTAATGAGACAGTAAAATAACAACCCCTGGGTGTACACTAGAACGATGCACGCATGTAAAGAAGTCAGGTGATGCTATGTTACTGACATCGATTCGGCAGCGCAGCATCCACCCGGATGGACAAGGGTGATGTGCCATAGTACAGCAGCAGCCTCCATGGAAGGTTGCGAACTTGACAGATGCCAGCTGACTCGATATCGATAAAACGACGACAGCTCTTTTCCTTTTCACCGAAAAAGTCAATTCAACTCGGTATCGCCGAAAACCCAGCTGTGGCGGGGCTTTGGAGCTTCGACATAAACTCGCGGGATTGACGTCATTGACGCGCCGGTGACGTGACCGGAGCTTGGAAATCCAATTCGCGGGACACGCGGAGCAACGTTCCGCACAACGAAGTTCAGTTGGATAGATTTTCGGTGGGAAATCTTGGATGCTCTTCATTCCCCGCCCTAGGTAGGGAGGAGACATTTGGTGCCCCGCTCCCAGCAAACCGTCCCGCCGGCGGAGCCGACTGCTTCTGGTGCGACTGAGCGGGGGAGGGGGCAATGTCGTGATTTCAAAGCCGTGGGGTGATCGGCGAGTATTTGAACTCGGGGCTCCGCACGCGTTGGACGGAAGCTTTAGTTTGACAGCTTAACTCTGACCTCTTTACAATACGATCTCCTTCACGCCATTCTCACCCACAACATAAGCCACAGACGACAAAAAAAGGCGACCATGAGCAGCAGACACGTCCTCATCCTCGGCGGCCACGGCAAGGTGTCGCAGTGCCTCACCCCGCTCCTCCTCAAGAAGTCCTGGACCGTCACGAGCGTCATCCGCGCGCAGGAGCAGGTCCCCGCCGTCGAGAAGCTCGGCGCCGGCCGGGCCGGCAAGCTGAACGTGCTGGTGCGAAGCATCGAGGACGTCAAGGACCAGGCGCAGGCGCAGGCCATCTTGGACGAGGTCAAGCCGGACACCATTGTCTGGAGCGCCGGTGAGAACCTCAGTCGCCGCACGTCGCGAGACACGGGCAAATGACGCGAGAGGGTGGATACTGACTTTTGCGGTACCTTAGGTGCTGGTGGGAAAGGAGCTCCGGAAAGGGTAAGATCACGCACAGCACCACGCGCATTTGCGAGAAGGAGGGAAACATAAAAAGCAGGCAGCTGACGACGCGCGCGAATAACACAGACATTCACCGTCGACCGCGACGCCGCGATCCACTTCGTCAAGGCCGCGGTCGCGACGCCCTCGGTCGGGAAGTTCATCCTCGTCTCGTACCTCGCCTCCCGCAGGAACAAGCCGGCGTGGTGGTCCGCGGAGGAGTGGGAGGGCGCGCTCGGGGTCAACGGGAAGCTGTCCAACTACTTCCAGGCAAAGGTGGCGGCGGACGAGGTCCTCTGGGAGGAGTCGCGCAAGCGCGGCGCCGACTTTGCGGGCGTCAGTCTGCGCCCCGGCACGCTGACGGACGAGCCGGCGGGCAAGATCGAGTTCGGGAGGACGAAGGGGTCCCGGGGCACGTCGAGCAGGCAGAGCGTGGCGGAGACGGCCGCGCTGATTGCGGAGATGGAGGGTTTCCCCACGTCGTGGGTCGATCACTTGGATGGGCAGGAGGATCCCAAGACGGCGGTGGAGAGGGTCGCGAGGGAGAAGGTTGATGTTGCTGAGGGCGAGGACTTTTACAAGGCTTGAGGGACGGCGGCAGCAGGTTTTTTGGGGGGGTTGTTTGTGGTATGAATATTATTATTTTAACGGCGGATTGTTTCTCTTTGGGCTTTAACTTGAGGCCATCAGGGCGATGTGCTTTAGTTCTCTGTTAACGTGTTTGTTAGCCTTGATGCTGTTCAAGCAGAGAGCTTTTTTTTTTTTTTTTTTCTTTTATAGCGGGAACGCGTGACTTACTCTTGTACTTGCTCTCCCACCTTCATAGGCGGATACTGCACCTCCTCACCCTCATCCCTGCCGAGGTTAAGCTGCTCCGCCCTGACCTTCTTCGCCTGCTCGACCAGCTGAGGAACAGGCGTGAGGTCGAAGTCGGACGACAGATGCCAGAAACACGTCGAGGAGATGCGGATGAGCGGACGATCAGGGAACTGGGCCTTGCGGCGCTCAATCACGGCCAACGTCTTCTCGTTGACCACGACCTCGTGGTAGCCCGCCTTGATCAGCCCGCCCGTGAAGTGCTCCATCTGCTTGCCGGCCTGGACCAGCAGGTAGTTGCCCTCGGGGATCTTGACGGCGATCTTCTTGCCCGTGTTGCGCGCCCAGATGTGCAGGCCGGGGTACCGCGAGCGGCCGTGGATCGTCAGGAAGTTGAGGTCGGTGTGGAAGCCCGCCAGGATGGTGTCGGGCGTGCCGTACTTGACCAGGTCCGAGGCCGTGGGCGCCAGCAGGTGCGGGCCGTACTTGCCCGCGGCGCTGAAGGTGTCGGCCGGCAGGCCCAGGCCGACGGCGGCCATCTCGGCCAGGCCCTCGACGGCCTGCTTCATGGACGAGCCCCAGGTGTTCATAGCCGCCGGCCAGCGGTCGCGGATGTGGGGGGCCTCGGGGACGACGTTGGGGGCGTTGAGGCCCGGGAAGCGCGTCGCGTAGGGGGGCCTCTCGGCCATGCTCCAGAAGAAGCGGCACTTGGGGTCGGGCTCGTGGGCGCCGATGTCGAGGGGCCGCTCGGAGGGGGCGAGGCGCTGGATGACGCGCAGGCAGGGCTCGTCGACGGCGCACTTTGGCTTCTCGGTGTTCTCGAGGGTCACGCCGATCTGGTAGCTCAGCTCGGGGCGCTCGTCTGCGCGGAGGGCGGGCTCGGGCTGGGCGAAGTAGTCCTCGAGCAGGTCGAGGAAGGCGGTGTTGTCGGACTCGGAGACGCGGGAGTCGTGCAGGACCAGGGCGCCGTAGGTGATGAGGGCGTCTGCGGCCTTTTGGCACTCGGCCTGCGCGGCGGGGGAGTCGCGCGGTTGCGTGAGGAAGACGTCGAGGTCGACGATGGGCAGGTCCATCGGGAGGTCCTGGGATATGGGCATTGTCAGATTGCGAGGATCGCGGGGTCGGTGATGGGTGGTTTGGCGGTGCGGGCGGGAAGGTGTTTGGGTGTTTAGCTGCGCGATGCCGAGTTTCACGGGGGTTGGGGTTTAAAAGAAAGAAAAAGGAGTCCAGAGATATCGACAGGCGAAAGGGCGGATGATGGGAATTAACTGTGTTGTGCTCTTACGCGGCGGCGCATGTCAGATGCGCGCGACGACCACCCGTGGTAGAGGGGTGTGTTGTGGGGGAAAGAGAAAGTCGCATGGCCCGCCCGGGCGCCTGACCGGATCAGGCAGCTGACCAGGGGAGGGCCGGTTCCAGCGCCGTTGGAGAGGGTACCTGCGCGCCGATGTGGAGACGCTACCGACCAATTGGAGAGGTCCGTCGGCGTGCTCCGGGGCACGGAGGGCCTGGGTCGTAGTTCGAACCAGAATTTTGCTGCGCTCTTTTTTTCTATGTGGAATCAAGTTTCGATTGGTTCGTCGGTTCGTCCGGTTATCTCCGCAGAGAACGGGCGAGTGGTGTTTTTTTTTTTTTTTTCTTTCTCTTTTTTCAATGAGCTGACTCGGGGCAGGCGGGGATGCGGGATTCTCTCTGGGATTTGGCTTGTCGGTGAGAGTCCGGCGGTGAAAGAACGGCGGAAGAATCTTTCGGTTGTCTCACTAGTAGTTCCATAATGCTGTGTATCAACTATGTGTTTCTCAGAGTCATGGATAAGTTGAATAGTTATTATGAAGGTACGTATCTTTGTTTCTCTGCAGCATCGTCAACGAACATTGGCCCACGAGGATTACGTGACAACACAACGGCTTACTCTGAGGACTCGAGAAACACTTGGTAGACTGTCCCAAGGTCTTGAATTGGGCATCTGCTTTTAGTGTCGCTGAGTCCACCATTGGTCTGACAGCTACAAGAGTTCGATAACGGTTCGTTCCGGTGTAGAGAGGGAAGGCCTCGGACCATTCCATGTTTCTCCATACATCATGCCATGAACGTAACATGATCCCAGGACACGAAACTTGCCTCGCTGATCCACGGCCGGCCTGATGACGAGAGGGGTTTGGACGGTCGGGACGAGGCAGATCAGGTCTCCGGACTGGATCAAAGGCGACGCGGTACCGCTGTGGTGAACCAAAACTTGTGAGCCAAATCGTCATCCATCCAGAGGCCCCGAGACGAGACGCCATGCGCCGAAGGTGTACATACCAGAGCCCTGCTTTAGTAGTGAAGAACCTGTCGCCGTTGCAACACCTCACAGCCCGTTCCACGAAGGATATATCTCGGGAGTCTGCACTTGAATCCCATTTTCCCAGCCACTTTTGTCGCTCGAGGTGTTGGTGAATCTCCGGACACTTTTCTGCGCAGAATTTGCTGAAGCAACGAGCAATCGCTCCCGTCCTGGGCTTTTCGCTTTCGGATCGGACCGCGTGTAGCAAGGTGCAAGCCAGCGCGAGCGCCTTGTCAGCATAGGCCAACCCGCACTCGGCCTCCGTTCGGAGAAAGACCGACCAATAGTCTTGCACGATGCTGGGCTTCTGAGACAGCAACGACCTTGCCAGTTCCACGCTTGTCTTGACATGATCGACTGAACTGTCGTCTTCCTCGATTCGCTCTCTCCCAATGACTGTCCCGCAAATCTCGCCAGTAAGATGGACGGCGTCGACGATATATCCATTGATCCTCAGACACGATCCGGCCACTTGGTGATGGGACGCAGTGGCGTCGTTCCCGCGATTGGCGTCGTATCTTCCGTTGATTGTCCAATGCCGCCTGCTGTTCAACCGAGGGCACCACGATGGTCCATCGGTCAAATCACTTGCAAACCGGTGCCACACCAGGCCGAGAAACTTTATTGAGCTGCCGCCGAGCTGTGAGAACAATCGAAGCTTCAGTTCAGGTATTGTCCTGGTATAGTCCGCCTCGATCAAGAGCTTCCCATCTTTCGTCTTGGCACGAGGGTGTCCGAGAAAGGCGTACACGAGGTCTCTCTTGTCGGTAGCCCGCTGCCCTCCCCTCGCGCGGAAGAGAACGTCCTCAAGCTCCAACACGTCTTCGTTTCGCTGGAGATGGACGATCCTCTTCAGTATCCCGGAGGAGGAGTACCAAGCATTGTGCGTGTCGTCCGTATACGTCGCCCAGACGAAACGGAACAAGCTGAGAATGTGCCCCGCCTTGAACACCAACCCCCTCGTGATCTGGTTATTCCGCACCCACGCCGCCACGAACTCCAAGACCTCCGTAAAGTCCATCGTCGACCTGCCGTAGGCCAGCAGCGCGCGCCTCGCGAGCCCCACCTCCTGAAGGACCCACACGCGCTCGAACCAGGGGTGGTTCAGCATCTCCACGGCGCTCCGCAGCCGCGCCCTGGTCACGGGGCCGTAGGAGCCGTCCGCCGGGGCCCAGCGCTTGATGGTGTGCGGGGAGATCTCAAAGTCCCGCATGTAGCCTGCGGCGACCTTGTTGAAGTCCCTGATGACGCCGAAGGCGGCCTCGGCGGCGCGGCCGCGCTGGCGGTCGTCGCCGAAGCAGATGACGACTTGCCGGGCTCGGGAGTAGATCTCGCCCATGATGTTGACCTGGGCGCTCTTCTCTGCGCCGTCGAGCTGGTTCATGCAGAGGGCGTCGACCCACAGGTGCCGTGGCCTGTCGGCGTGTCTGACCTGCCGCAGAGCTTGGTGTAGGTTTGCGGTGATTTTGACCTCGGCACCCTGGCAGGTGATGGTTCGGACGTCTTCGAGGCTGCCCCAGACGTACGAGATTGCCTCGTAAGCTGCGATTTTTGCAACTTCAGCTTCGTGTTTTCCTGCGGGACGTAGTGGTTTTCAAGGAGCGTTCAGGGGTTCTTACTGGCCTCGTAGAATGATGCGTGGTACAGCGTACATCTCAGTGGCTCCTCGAACCCGCCAGGTTGTAGGAGGAGTATCCGGGTCCATTTGCCCGCTGGCAACGGCTCGTACAAGTGCGCCAGGCCTCCAGGCTGATCCATCCTGTGGCTACGGTGCGCATGCTTCACGGGGCTTATCGCGGGACGGGCGTCTAGATGTGGACCGTGGGATGTTGAGAGGAAATTGCTGCAGCAGGTCGCCGGGAGATAGAGAGAGACAGGGGTCGTGCCCTTGCAGCTAATATATTGAGAAACGTCCTATAGGGCCACATTTATAGTTACTAAAGAGCTTAATCTATTATAACGAGAGTAGCCATAACGTAGCCGCTTATAACTATAGTTAGAGGAACGACCCCTAGAATAAGGTCGCTCTAGAGCCGATATTAGTTATATATTACGCTAGGAATAGGTAATACTAAAGGTATTATAATATACCCCCCTAGATATAGCTATAGCTAGAAAAGCGCCTAACCGCGTAATATCCCTTAAAATACTTAAATATAAAGCGATATATTAATAAATAACCTATTAATAAGCCTATTAATAAAAGAGATAATAAAGTAAAGTTATTTATATTAGGTATAAGCGAAGCGTAAATAGTCGTAGTTTTCTACCTTTATAACTATCGCTATTATTATTATAATACCCTTTATTTATTAACTTTTACTAATAGTAATAGAATCTATTATCTCTTATTAGCTTAAGTAGGGTAGCTACTATTATATTAATTCTAAATAAAATAACCTAGCTACCCTCCTATCTTTTTAACTCTTCCCTATATATAATATAATAACTATATATATACCTAACTTTAGTCCTAATAATAACCTTATTACGCGCGCGTATATATACCTATAACGCGCGATAATCTTAAAGCTATTATAATATACTAATATATTTATAAATACCTCCTAAAAAGAAGATTAGTTAGGCTATAGCCCTCGAGAAGGCATATACTACTAAAAGCAAAAATAAAGCTAGGGGTAGAGGGGTATACCCTCCTCCCCTAGAGAGTAATAATAAAGTTATACGTATATTATTCCTTCCTATTATTAATATATAGTATACTAATATATTATATAGTAAATAGAAGGAAGTAGAAGTAACTTATAAGGAGTAGCTCTAAGGATAAGGGTTTATAGCTTAAGAGGCCCCGGGGTTACCCTCCTAAGTAATCTAAGAGGATAGCTCCTAGTAAGTTATAATCCTATTATTACTATAACTATATACTAGAACGTTACTAACCTCGTTATTATTATAATCCCTAAGGAGATAGATAAGGAGAAGAGTATTAATAAGGGTAGTTTAGAGCCCCCTCTTAGCCCTTCTCCCCCTAGTAGAGGTATAGAAATAGAGTAAGTACTCCTATTTAATAAGCGCTACCTTTAGTATATTTTAAGTAAGCTCTTAGGCTTATTAGATAGAAGGTACTTACTTAGTATAGCAAATAAGTATAACTACTATTATAAGGGTAAGGTACCTTATTAATAGATAAGCGCCCCTATTGCTATTATAACCTACTAATATACTAAAGCTAAGACTTTAGATAACCTAGTAGTTAGAAAGGTAAGGTTATATATACGCTTTATTTCTATAACTATCTTCTAATATAATATATAAACCCTTACTTATTAGAGAGCTACGCTCCGCGAGGCTATTACTACTTAGAAAGAGAAGATTAAAGTAGTAAAGAAGGGTAGTAATAATAAGGGTTTAGGCAGGGCTTCTATAGTAATAAGTAGTTCTAATATATATAGCGTTATTACTCTATCTCCCGCCCTAGTTCTATTTAGAACCCTAGTAGTTAGCGCGGGTATACCTATACCTTATCTACTTACTAGTAATATAGCTACTATAGTACGCTACGTAGTTAATAGTCTTATTAGTACGTATTTACTAGAAGTATTACTACTTTTATATAATATCCTAATAGATTAGTACGAGTAAATCCTCTAAGGTTAGATAGTAGAAAATTAGTATTTTAGGGTAGCCCTTTAGGGTATATTATATTCCTTTACTCCTATAGGAGTAACTTTAGGCTCCCTAGCTAGTAAGCTATAAATTAATTAAAGATTAGGCGCTACTAGCCCTCCTATACTTATCTAGAGTATCCCTCGTTTATTATAATTATTTTTTATATATCCTTTAGATTAAGGAGCGAATAGAACTTTTTAAATTTCTTATAATTAAAAACCTTTATAAAACTATTAGCTAGTATATTATTTATTAGTATATATACTACGCTAAACGATCCTCTAGCGTATTCTTATTATAGCTATATATTCTAAATATTAATATACTATAGCTTAGTTAAGATTTATTCCTTTTTGCTTACTATAAGACGAATTATTTATTAATTATTATAGTAAATCTTCTAGATATCGCTAAGTTTAAGAGTAATATCCCTAAATAGCTTCTAAAGAGTAATAATCTCTTTAGCTATATATTTAAGGCTTAGAAGCTCTACTTCTATTATTAATATTATAACTATAGCTTATTAAGTAGCCTTCTATTAAATTAGTCCTCTAAAGAGCGAGATTATATACCCTTAAGATAACTTCTATATCTCCTTATTATCTATAAACGAAGCGTCGCTTATAATTAGTAGTACCTATCTACCCCCCGAGTTACTAAAGTATATCACGAGGTAATAAATATAATATAGGTATTATATAACCTAGTTAGTAGTAATATAGTAATAAGGAGCGGGATTTATTAGGAATCTTAAGAATTAAGCTCGGAATTACGCCGCAGCCCCTTCGCAAAAAGACTATAACAAATTCACCTAGTTTATAAGCATAATTTGGGAAATACTATATAGGTATTTTAACCTATACCCTCTACTAGTTAAAGAAAATAATATAGGAACCCTATACGTTCCTACTACTTATAAGCAAACCCTCGTATAAAGTCAGATACGCGCCGCACTAGGGCTAATTATATCAGAGCTAAACGGGCTACTAAGGCTCTCGTAGTAACGCCCTCGCTAAACCTTCTAGCAAGGTGCTACGAAAGCTACTATATAAGATAACTCCTTAACCCAAAAGGTCGACCTTCTAGCAAGGTGCTGAAGGTGCTGCGAACGCCACTATACGAGAGGTGACTCCTTGAATCTTAAGAATAGAGAATATATAAAAGCAATATTAAGTTAGATTATAATAGTAATATAGAGTATAGAGCCGATCTTCTCTTAGAAACTCTTTACCTCTAATAGCGTTATTACTATTTTACTCTTTAAGAGTAGTAGGTTTAAAAGGGGGGTTACTAGCGCTCTTAAGTCGAGCAAATCGAACTTCTTTATAACCTACTTAATATATTAGTTATAGGAAAGGTATATCTTTTATATAGCTTAGTTATAAATAACCCTAATTCTAAGATAGTACTTAACTAAGCCTTATTCCTTTAACTTATATACTTCTTTTAAGCTAGTAATTACTTTTTATATTACTTCTTTATAGTTCCTATAAAATAGGATAAGGAAGTTATCTATATAGAAGATAATAAGAACTCTCTTCTTAGTTAACTAGAAGAGATATAGGTCTTCGCTTATAGGTATAAGGCCTAAACGCTAAAGGGTTAAGGAGAACTCCTTATATTAGAGTAGTAGTATATCCCTTAGCCTATAGAGCGCGTAGTATAATTTAATATACTTCCTAAGCTACTTAAAGCTATCTAGTAACTTATAAATAATTAGGTCTTTATTTAGATCCTAAGAAGCGTTTAGGAATATATTAATAATATCAAATTATTTAACTTCGAGGTTAAATTATATAGTAATTACTATTACTACCCTAAAGGTATAAGTAGCGAGGGTTACTATATAAGTCTATTTAAGGGGCGACTTCTCTTACTAATCGCCTTAAATATAGATCCTTACTTTATACTAGTTAATGATATTATCCTTATTAAATTTATAAGTAAATACCTACTTTAAAGGGATTAGTCTCTTTACTATTATCTCTTAATTAATAATACGCTATATATCTATTTATTATAATTTACCTATCTTAACCTTAGCTACTTCTTTAAAGCGAGTTCGGAGCGCCTATAAGAGGGTTAAAAGTTCCTTTTATAAGCGAGGTAGCTTAATAAGGTTATTAGTAGTAAGACGTTTATAGATTATTATAGTTATATAAGTAGGTTTCGCGCTATAAATAGTAGTATAAACGTAGCTATAGAGCGTATAGTACCCTATATTAGCTTCTAAAAAGGCCTTCTATTAATTAGGTATAAAAATCTTAAAGAAGCTAGATACCTGCTCCCGCTCTATATAATATTAGAGTAAAAACTAGTAACTAGAGCGGGATTTGCTTTCTACTATTCCTAGTTATAAGTTACTAGGTAGTAGATTATATAGTTATTAGCTTTAATAAGTTTAGCTATAGCCCTCTTAGTTATATACCTAGTTAGACCTCTATTTAGTATTATCCCTCTCCTCTCTATCCTAGTATAGCTATACTAATAGATTTAAGAGCTTATTATCTAAAGGTTTATTCTTATTACTCTTACTTACTTTAGAAATATATTATAAAGTAAGGAGTAGTTTAATTATAATATAGTCCTTAATTCGTTCCCCTTTAGAATTAACTTCTCTAATAGTATTATATATATAATTTATTTCTAATATATATGCTATGCTTACTACTCTATCTATTAGAGCTAGGCTTTTATCTAGCTCTAGTATAGGATTAGGGGATAATAGCTACCCCCCCTTCTAACCTACCTATCCCTTTAGAAGTTTTAGGATTCTTTTATTTAGAGACTTAGTTATAGGAATAAGGGTTAGTATAGGTAATTATTTAGTTATAAGTATTAATATAGCTTTATCCTTATTTATAATACCTAGGATCTAAAGTTTAAAATTAACTTATAATATAGGCTCTTTAATCTCTTCTACTATCTCGCGGATAATATCTTCTAGAATAGCCTCTTTTACCTTATCTTTTATATAGAAAGTCTATTTATTAAATATTATATTCTATATAATAATAACTATTTATAATATAGGGATCTAAACCTTATATAGGTTATAAGCGTTTAGAACGTATCCTACTAGGTATTTAATATATCCCTATAGTACTACCTTAAAGTCTCTCTTATTAATTCCTCTCTCTTATTCCCTCTTAAGGGGGTATATATAGTAGCTATAGGTATATATATATCCCTAGTAAGGGCGAAAGTCGCGGGTTAGGGCTACTCTATTATTAGGTTACTACTAGTAAAAGTACTAGTAGAA
The DNA here is from genome assembly GCA_036785755.1 of Colletotrichum ledebouriae. Classification (NCBI taxonomy): domain Eukaryota; kingdom Fungi; phylum Ascomycota; class Sordariomycetes; order Glomerellales; family Glomerellaceae; genus Colletotrichum; species Colletotrichum ledebouriae. Next base: position 23,827 of record JAVHLU010000721.1, on the reverse strand, counting down.
CTATTCCTCTTCGATCTATAGTAGGGAATGCTAGTTATAGCGTTTAAGTAAGCTTATATTATAAAGCGTTATTACTACTAGTACTATCTTAGCTTATAGTTTTATAAGTAAGCTAGCTATAATAAGTATCTTAATTATTTGAGTTATAACTTCCTAACTAGCCCGTTCCCCTCCGCTATTTAGTTCCTTTATATATAGAGGGGTTATTTTAACCTCTATTCCTTCTGCACGGTCTAATCCTTATATCCTATATAGCCTATAAGTAAAATTACTAACCTCTCGACGTCTTATCTAATCTTATAAATAGAAAGTCCCTTCTATTAATATACTTATCGCTTAAAAGCATATAAAGTAAGTATAACGCTACTATAAGTCTTATTAATATATAGAAATATAAAGAGCTAACTAGTATACTTATCCTTAATAATAAGGAGCTATTAGTTCTAGTTAAAGCCTTTAGGGTAGTTAAAGAGATCCTATATAATTCTATAGTAAGGGCGTATTACTTTATCTTCTAATATTTATCTTAAAATTACTTATTTAGTATATATAACTATATAGTATTAGTACTATAAGCGCGTTAGGCCTTTAATCCTTACCCCCCGAGCTATATATACTAGCTACTCTAGAGCCTCGGGGCTAAGGTACCCGCTTCTAAGGTACTAAAGTATTATATTATCGCTCCGGTCTAGTAGTAATATAAAAGAGGTATACTTATATATTATAAGCACGTAGTTTATATTATTAATAATAATATTAATACTTTAGGGAATCCGCTCGGGAATAGAGTATAAGGAACGAGGCTTATATTTAAGGAAAGCGAGGTTTACCTTCCTAATAAGTTTCTTAATTATAATACTATTCTTATAGGTTTTAAAGTAAAATATATAGTTATACCCTAAATACTAAATACCTATTTTCTAAAGTAGCGCTTTAGAGATAATATTAATATAAAAGTTCTCTATATATCTTATATTATAAAGTATAAAGTCTTCTATATTCACGCTTTTTAAGCTATTAAGAGCGTTCTTAATAATCTATATACTTTTTATAATAATTAAGTATAAAGCTATTCTAGAATTAACTTATTCTCTTTTATAATACCTAATTAAGGAGGGGATAAGTAGGGACTTATTATTTATAAGGTATATCCCTCTATAGTTATCTAGAACTATAGACTTATATAATATATAAGGTCCTAAGTAGGGGGTTATAAAGATACTTAGGTACTCTTTATCTAAGTTAATTATATTATCCCTAACTTTATTTAAGAGAGCTATATAGAAAGTAACTATTATTATATTAATAGGGTAGCTCGGGGCTATATTAGATTTCTTAAATAAACCCTTATTACCCCCCTTATTACTTTAGTAGTTTTTACCCTTATAGGGTATAGTATATAGCTAGCTTTTATAAGTAAGTTCCCTATAAAGATTAGTAAAGTATAGGTTACTATTTAACTAGTTATAAATCTAAGCTACTTATATATCTATTACTAATATATAGGGGCCTTTCTAATAATATCTAGTTAAAGTAGCTTCTAAGTACTTACACTTAATACTTAGCTATTAATAGCTTAACCTATATAAGCACTATTTACTACTAGATATATTACTAGTTATAGGAATACTTAATAAGTTAGCCTTATTTATATAGCTAGCTAGTATTATAAAGACCCCTATGCTTTATCCTTATAACCTCGAGTAGAGTATATCCTTATATAAGAGGTCTTTAAATATATTAGTATATTAGTTTATATTAGAGACTAGTATCCCTGCTTACTCCTATTTAAGAATATTTATAATTTCTATATTAGCCTAAGTAAGTATAAAGTAATAACTTATTACTTAAAGAAAAGTTTTTAAAGTAAGGGTACTACTCGCTTTAGGAAGCTTAAGCTAAGTAGTATAGAAGTAGACGCCCCTAAAATCCTTAATCTAGGTATTAGGATTAATACTCCTATTCGCTTTTTCTAGGACTTAGATATACTCTTCTTAAATAATAATAAGGGTATTAATCTCGCTTAGAGCGTAGTAATATTTAAGATTAATAATAAGGCTATATAGGGTTATATCCCCTTTAGCGAGAAGTTCTATATATATAAGTATAATAATATTATAAGTAATAGTCTCTATAACTAGATAGTTAATTTATTTAAACTCCTAGTTCTTATAGGTTCGCTTAGACTCTTAAATAGCGAGCGAATAAAAGTGCTCTAGGTATTATTTCTATATACCTATAGTATTCTTATTAATTATAACTAGGGTAGTTAGAGGCTAAAGGGGGTATAATTTATTTATTTATATTCTAGTAGTAGACTTAGGAGTAGTCCTAGAAGTAGTATTAGAAGTAGCCTCTTCTAAAGCTTCCTAGTTAAGTAGAGCGATATATTAATTATAAGCGCTCTTCTCTTATAAGTATTAAGTATTAATATTCTAGTTTTATTTAGTAATATATAAGTTAAGAGTTAGAATTTCTAATAAGGTCTTACTTAAGTATAAAGGTCCCTTAGGGTTATCTAGGTTAATATACTTCTAGACTCTAGTAGCTTAGGCTTTAGCTTAGATTATAATATATTAAGTAGTAAAATCCCTATATATAGTTAGCTAGTATAATATTATAATAGTAATAGTAGAAGATATTATAGTTAAGGTTATTTAGAAATAGAGGGTTTATAGTAGTAGAGGATAATATATAAGAGAGAGGAAGTTTTAATAAGTACTTTTAATAGTAAAGGCTTATTTTAAAATAGTAATTAGAAGTCTAGTTAGAGCTAGGCTTATAACTATTAAGAAATATCCTATAGGGCTATATTTATAGTTACTAAAGAGCTTAATCTATTATAACGAGAGTAGCTATAACGTAGTCGCTTATAACTATAGTTAGAGGAATAACCCCTGGAATAAGGTCGCTCCGGAGCTAATATTAGTCACGTGCTGCGCTAGGAACGGGCGATGCTAAAGGCATCACGACATAATGCAAGATAACTAGCCTCCTTATTGAAGTCGACCGTGTGGGTCAATAGGGGACTATGTACCTATGCCGGCAGACACTTGATACTTCCGAAATCTGGCCCCCAAGTTTTGACCCTTGGATGCTGGGTTCAAGGACTAAGACCACCATCGCAGTCCATCATGGGTCTACGAAGAGCAGCAGCACGGGGCAGTGGTGTCACTTTTGGAGAAAACAAACTTCTCCGGCACTTGGGTATGCCGATTTTATTATCCCCGACGTGATAAGGTGTGTTTTATATTTCGAGATGGACGACAAGACTGTAGTATTTTGAACTGGAGCCAATGCGCAAGGCTTGATCGAAATGTAGCCATAAGCTCAAAGTGTGTGTGATATAACCTTCACTAGAATCACTTTCCACAATTTCCAATTAAAGGTAGTCAAAGCATGATGGCGGTATCAAGCTGTGGATGAATCAGCAATCAATTGACGAGTCAATTACCGTGCCTCTTTTATCTAGGACCTTTGGCCTGCCGTAGAACATGAGCTGTTTACAAGCTCAAGGAACAGATAGCGATTTTTTAGATGGATCAATGTCTGCTCATGCATGCGCAAAGGCTGGGCTATTCAAAGGGAGCTCACTGACGAACGCCATGTTCGTCTAGTTGAGTTTCTCAGACACGCGACGCATAACGCCTTTTGTATTAGAAAGATGTCATGGATTTTCTCAACGTTTAGAAGAAAGGCAACACAGACTCTTGGGAGTTTCTCGATTACCAGAGACAGACAAGAAGAGCAAACTCTTCTTCAATTCACGGGTGTCAAATATTGTACCATACCCCTGATTGACTGCAACTATGAACTCAAACAATCGATGCAAGATGCATTCTTCTATCGTTCCCTTCTTTTTCTTGAGGGATTTCTCTCAGTATCAAACTCGCAGGCGTTGTGATGTGACCAAAAAGGTTCGACGTGCCCCGCGAAACGGCCACAACGGTATTGACCAAGCCAGAAAACTGGTTGATGCCCGGTGCCAAGGTCCTCTCAACGCTCCTGCAGCCATGAGACTAGTTCATGATCCAGTGAGTCTCGTTTTCCAACATGCAAGACACGTTGAGGAGACGTCAGGGTCCGCGTCCGAATGGACTGGAGGAGGAAGATGCCCAGATAACGCAAGCACCACGACCGCATCATTAAATGACCTCTGTGTCTTCCCCCTTGAGAAAAGCTTCTTCTTCTTCTTCTCGCTCCCGACACAGTACAACATCCTCTCCTTCCACATCCCAAACACTACCCCCTTCCACCCATTCCATCATGAAGTTCACCGGATTTCTCGCTTGCGCCCTAACCATCGCGGCCGTCTCCGCGACCGTCGTCGAAGACACCACGGTCACCGTCACGGTCGTCAGCACCGCCGCGCCCGCCGCTCCCGCCACGACCGGATCCCAGGTCACGACCGAGTCCCAGGCCCCCACCGAACCCGCGACTCCGGCTCCCAAGAAGGGCGGCTCCAAGAAACCCATCCGCATCGGCTGCAAGAAGCCGGTCGCCCCGGCCGCGTCCGCTACGGATGCCGCCGAACCCGCCGCGACCGAGACCGACGCCCCGAGAAAGGGCGGCGCCAAGAAGCCCATCGGTTGCAAGAAGCCTGCCGGCCCGCGGCCCCCCAAGGCCGCGGCCAACTAGGTTCGTGAAAGCGCTCTATCGCTTCCGCCACGGCGGCGTGTCATGGGGCTCCATCTTCTCCATATACTAGGTATGTATGTAAGCCTCCCAAAGGTCGTGAACAGGTCAGCTACTAAACCTAACACGGGTCAGTTCAGGCCTTTGTTGAATTTTCACTTTTGAAGATTACGCGGCAGAATCGACGCGGGAAGGCAGCGAGGAATAGCTCGATTTGCGAGGTCGGTGGTTTGGCAAATTCCGGAGATTTGGGCGTTGTTTGATATAGAAGCCGTCGGGTCATCCGTCAACCAGCTCCGGGGCAGACAATACACTGGCCATGAGAAACTCTGTCGTGCTGGTCTTGTCGCTAGGTTGAGAATGATGCAACAAATCCTTGACTCGTGTTCGTTGTCGAGAATATGGCGGCGGCTTTTCAAAACCTGGGGTTGCTAGGAGCAAATGGAGGACGCCTTCGCCCAAGACATGACTTGTTTGGATCTCGGTCAAAAATATCTTGATTTCAGCACCGACAAACGTGCAGCTTGAAAGCTTACACCAACCGCTTACCAAAAAGGTTATCATTAAAATTCATAGGCTGTAAGCCTCAAAAAGGTTATCCGCTATCAACAAAAACCAAAAAAAAAAAAAAAAAAAAAAAAAAAAAACCTCTCGTCATCAGTTCTCCTCAGTCTCCCGCGCCGCAAGTAGCCCCCTTTCCGCCTTGGTACCCTGCCAGTTCACCATCTTGATCAAGACGGGGATCAGCACGGCAATCATGCTACCCGCACCCAGGAACGCCGCCGTGACGCCGAAGCCGACGTGATACTGCGGCGAGTCCTTGCTCGGCCAGATTCTGCTCCCGTAGACGCTCGAGAAGTTGCCAAAGGCGTTGACCATGGCCAGCACGATGGCGCGCTTTTCCGCGGGCAGGCTGATGGTCCCGCTCGTCCAGGACAGGACCAGGGGCAGGGCGGACCAGATGCCCGCGGCGACGAAGCAGATCATGACGTAGCGCACGACGGCGTTGGTGACGGCCGCGCAGACGACGCTGCACGCGAAGCCGAGGGCGAGGGGCGCGGCGACGTGCCACCTCCTCTCGAGGCGGCGGTCGGAGCTCCACGCCACGACGTTGAGGCAGACGGAGGCGACGGCGTAGATGGGCACCGTCATGTACTGCGCCGTGACGGTGTCGTAGCCCAGGGTGAGGGTGATGGTGGGGATGAAGTACGAGATGGTGCCGGCGCCGACGTCGAGCATGAAGAGGACGAGGAACATCCAGGTGCGCGGGTCGGTGGCGGCGGCGACGAAGGCCTGCCAGTGCGACAGGCGGCGCGCGCCCTGGCCGCCCGAGGCGATGCCGTCGGCGACGATGCGGATGCTCGCCAGCCGGCGCTGCGCGGGCGTGAGCTGCCTCGCGGTGGCGGGGTAGTCGAGCAGGACGAAGAAGGCGACGATGGCGACGCCGGCGGTCGCGACGCCCTCGACGATGAAGAGCCAGCGCCAGCCGGCGATGCCGTGCGCGTCGTGGAGGTTCGATGTGATCCCGCCCGCGAGGATACCGCCGAATGCGCCGCTGAGTACCGCTGCGGTGTAGAAGATGGCGAATCTCTTGCCTGTTAGGCTGTTAGAATCTATCGTCTTTGGTACGGGGGTAGGCAGATGTGGCGGAAACACTCACCTAGCTCGGCTTTCGTATACCAGCAACTTAGCAGATACAGTACGCCCGGGAAGAAGCCAGCCTCGATGGAGCCTTTGGATGCAGAGCCCAGTCAGCCTGCGAAGTGGACGAGTGTCTCGTAGGTCGGCCGAACTCACCGAGAACAAACCTGAAGCCCAGGAGCGCGCCGTAGCTCTGAGAGACGGACATCAGGGCGCTCAGGGCGCCCCATACGAGCATGATGCCGGGGAGGAAGACGGAAGGGCGGCTGCGGCTGAGAATCATGTTGGAGGGCACCTCGCAGACGAGGTAGCCGAAGAAGAAGATGGAGAGGACCCATGCGTAGCCGTCATCGGTGAGGTCGAGATCCTTCTGCATGCCCGCGATCTTTGCATTTCCCTGTTGTTTTCCCAAGGACGCCATGTCAGCGGCCCGTGCCCAAGATGAAATTCTTTTTGCCGTACTCCCTCCCTCCCTTTCTTTCCCCTGAGGGCATCCCTCATCTCAAGATTGGCGAGACTTACGATGTTTGTGCGGTCGACGTAGTTCAGGATGTACATCTGGCGGACGTTTAGTGGCGACCAAAAAAGCCCGTTTCTTTTTAGAACATTTGTGGGCTTACGATCCAGAGAATCGGCATGAGGAAGAAGTCGATCTTGCGGACCAGGGCCTTCTCCTCCTTGGTGCCGGGGACATAGTTCCTCAACGCCTCGGCGAGCTCGCTGTCGGTGCCGACGGCGACGGCGTTCTTGTCTTCCTTCATCTCGACGGATTGCTTCCGCTCGTGCTCCTCGCTCATTGTGTTGTAAAAAGCCCGCTCGGCGAGGCCGTTTATTTCGCTCAATTGGCGCAGTTCGGGGCCCAAAAAAAAAAAAAAACCCCCCAAAAATAAAGCTTTCCTTGCTCGAACCGCCGCCACAATGTGTCGGTGAGCTGCGCGCGCAGTGGAGCAGAGATGGAGAGCGGTCAAGGCTGCGCTCTCGGGTCTTCTTGAAAAGGGGAGATGGAAGAAGATGGGATTGAGGGCTGACGAAACTCTCCTTAACGGCTGATGTGGCATTAACAGGGACGTCTGATATATAACGTCGAAGAACGCGAGTCGTGTATGGCGGTTTTCTGCTTCGCCCGGGGTATTCCGCTCATGGCCCTCCTGTCCCCCCCACGGGGTAGACTGTTGAAGTTGGGGGAGGAGGCTCAAGACGTCAAAAGGGGGGCCGTTCGTGGAGCCGTGGCCGCGAGCGAATCCATTCCGGACGTGGTTGGGGCAAATCGTTCTTCGCCTGGTCGAGTCTGGTTTCCGAGATCGTGGCTCCTGGGCAGGAGGGGGACGTGGTTGGACGGCGGTCGACCGGGACGTGTTCTAGATCCACCAGAACGAGGAGAGCGGTGTTTATCCCGAGGTCCAAATGCCGTAATGGATTGGGCCAGGGGAGGGGGGGGGGGGGGGGGTGCGGCCTTTTGTCCGAGCGACATAACGCGGACATCTGCCCGAGCCCAGCTATCTTCGCGTGTAAAAGCTTGCGAGTGAGGGTGAGTCTGTGAGAGATGGGGCATCACGATGCCAAAAGCGGATGCAAAACATGAGAAAAAGCAAGATTGGCAGTGGGGGAATTCTGATGGATATCGTGATTGCATTATTTTTTTTCCCCTTCCCGTCTCACGACGACTTCAGAACATGGATCCCGAATGCAGGTCGTTTAGCATGCCGTAGTGCGCATACTGGCCCGGCATCCCGTAGTCCATGCCGTTGAAGAAGACTCCCTCCCATTGCGACATGATCGTCTCATCTGGGAACTGAGGCGCCGGACCTGGGCCTTGAACGCCTACCGCACCGCCGGGCTGACCTCTCGCCACGGACCGCTGTTCTTGCGGGCCGCGCTCCTTGAATTTGTCCAGCATGTTGTGGAGGCCGTGGCCGATGTAATGGGCCACGTGGCGGGTGCACCGGCTCTGCTCCCCCAGGAGGGCGATGATGCGTTCCATGACCGAGACGACGTTGTCGTAGTGGATGTCCACCTCGGCCTTCTTCCACTGCATGTACACCTTCATGAGGAACATGGCGGCGTAGGCGATGGTCGTCAGCAGGTAGAGAGGCACGCCGATGACGGCCTTGCGCATGTCTGGGTCGTTCAGGATCAGCTCCAGAGCGGCCGACGCGCTGGTGACGGCCGTGTTGATGAAGCCGCGGCGTTCCTCGCACATGGTGAACTGGTCCTGCGGATTCGACGCGTTGAGACCGCGGAGGCAGACCGAGAAGAGGAGCAGGCGGGCGAAGTGGTAGTGAAGTATCACGCCCTTGGCGGGATACTTTGAGATGTACCTGTTTGATTCTGCGACGGTGTCAGCGAGCGTGCAGACGCAGCAAGAAACCGGCGGCGGCTCACCTAGCCGAGTTTCCCATCTTTCCTTCCAACGGACAAGCTCCGTGTCGAACTCCTGCAGCTTGACGAACTCGGTTCTCGCCACTTGTCTCGATCGGTCCGGGCCGAACGTGTGGAACATGCGGCTCAGGATTATGAAGACGCCGACCTGGCTGTGAAGCCGATGATCGGCCTGCGTGATTCCAGGCAGCTTCAAGAAGCTCTCGTGGTTGACGATGCTCGCGTCTTCGTTGATGACCGGCGGCCGACCGTAGGCGATGCTGAAATGGTGGTCGCACACGTAGAGGAAGTACCACAACCTGGCCTCCTCGACGCACTGCTCCGAGCCGCTGTTCAACGCCTTGGCGCAAAACTGGTGCAGGTTGAGTTCTGTCGCGATCCGCACGGCGAGACCGCTGAGCTTCCAGCTCAAGTCGGACAGGAAGAAGGCGCCGACGCACAGCCCGCGGACGTCGTCGAGAGTGTGGTACCGATCGAACATGGACTGGCTCGCCAGCTCGAGAAAGATGGGATAGCACGTGTCGAAGGCCCTGCCTTCGTCCTGGGCGTGTAGGGCGGTCACGGCAAGGACGGCGGCGGTGAGGAGGGGGGAGGACAGGCGCGTAGCCGCGAGGGTGTCGTGGACCAGCGCGATGCCCCCCCACAGGTAGGCGTTGAGGGTGTTGCGGAACGTGGAGAAGAGCTGCTCCGCCTCTTGGAGGCTGAACTTGCCCAGGGCGATGAAGTCGGGCTCTCGGGCCCGGTTGGACGGGAGGTGGACCCGGCCGCCCGGATCGCTCCGGATGTTCCGCAGCCTGGTCACCTCGTAGAGGCTCGCCATCGGCGCGCTCACGATGGCCTGGTCGCCGCCGTTGTCCTGCGTCGCGGGGACCTCGGGCGAGTTCTCCCTCGTCATGGCCGTGACGTCTGGCGGCCGGATGGGCGACGGACCGGTGCCGGGGCTGCTCTGCGACCCCGCGAGGTTCACCGGGCTCGGAGACACGCCGCCGCGCTCGTGGTAGGCCTGGAGGGGCACGAGCTGCGGCATGCCGACGTGTCGTTGGACCTCGTGCAGGGAGGCTTGGAGGGCCTGCATCTGCATTTCCATCTTGGTCTTCCACTCGTTCTCGCCGTCGAGGAGGGTCTGCAGGCTCTTGTTGACGACGCACTGCAGGCCGAGACGGGAGCAGCGGGCGCACTGGGCCTGCCCGGGCTCAATGCCGCACTTGATCTTGCGATTCTGGCATTCCTGACCTGTGTGTGGCTGTATCAGCAAGCTAGTCCCTCCAAGGCAAGACAGGGGAGGAGGCGTCGGATCGGCGGCTCGGAGCTTACAGGCGCGGATCTTCCTGGAGATCTTGGGCATGTGGACTTGGCCGGCTGCCGCGGGGCCGCCCGAGGACGGGGTCTTGTCCGGACCGTCGACTCTCGCCCGTTTCATGGTCCGAAGGAAGGAAGCCCGGGCAGATTTCTGGGTCTGGGAAGGGAAGCGGACGGAGTGGACAAAGGCGACGAGCGGGAAGATGGCCGAGGGGAGAGGAGACCGAGAGGGAAGAGAGTTGCCGGGAGACGTGCGTCTGCTTTGTTTATAAGCGGGGCGGACTTCGTCCCGTGCGGGGTTGACCAGACCTCTCCACCAGCTCAAACTCACCTTCTCTCGCAAGATGAGGTAACTGGTGTTCCGGTGCGATGCTGGCTTGTTTCCCACGAGGGGGGAGACAAGGGGGGCCGCTGTTCTGCGGGCGAAGAGAGCGAGGCGGCTAGATGGAGGCCTCGGATGTGGTGTTCCCCAAGGTTCATGTTTCTAGCTGATGCGCGACATACACACGCACACACACACTTCCCGGGGGGCTGAATCCCGGACTCTTGGCCGAACCTGGGGAGAGGCAGTCGGGGTATAAGTTGACGGCGTCTCCGATATTCCCGGCCTCGGTAACGCTGTGTGGTTTCTCGGATGACCATCTGCCCGTGTGGAACGAGCCCAGGGGTTTACCCAACCATTTCTCGCGATGGCTTCCAACGGCCGCGTGCGCGTGGGCTTCATCGGCCTCGGGGCCATGGGCTTCGGCATGGCATGCAACTTGCTGAAGAAGCCTCGGTACCACGTCCAAGGCCACGATGTCTACCCCCCCAGTGCAGACAAATTCGCCGCGCAGGGTGGCTTGGTTGGTGCCTCACCACGGGACGTGGCGAAATCCAGCTCCATCCTTGTCTGTATGGCCGCCAACGCCCAGCAGGTTGACGACATACTTTTCCATCATCAGACGGGTGCTCTCGAGAGTGAGTTGAATCCCGTCCCTCCCAATCCATACCGCGCGGAAGGGCATCGCCGTTAACCCCGGCTGCCGCAGCGTTGCCGGAGCACGCAACAGTACTGCTCTGCTCAACGGTGCCCCCGACGTATCATGAGACGCTTCCGGACAGGATTGCTCAAAAGGGGCGAGGAGACGTGCTGGTCGTCGACAGCCCCGTGTCCGGTGGCACGAAGCGTGCGGCCGAGGGGACGCTCACCGTCTTTGCTTCCGGGACCTCAGTAGCCCTGCGGAGGGCAGACCAGGTTCTTCACGATATGTCGGAAAAGCTGTACATCATCCCCGGCGGACCGGGCGCCGGCAGCAAGGTCAAGATGGTCAACCAGCTGTTGGTCGGCACGCACATTGCTGCCGCGTGTGAGGCCATGGGTCTGGCTGCCAAAGCCGGCCTCAACACCCGCGAGGTATACAACATCATCACCAACGCCGCGGGGAATTCATGGGCCTTCGAGAACCGTGTGCCGCACATGCTCGACGGAGACTGGAATCCTCTCTCTGCCCTCAACATCTTCGTCAAAGACATGGTACGTCGACCGTTCGCCCCCCTCCAAGTCGACGACGACGACGGACTGATCATGTGAGCAGGGTATCGTCGTGTCCACCGCCAGGACCCTGCAGTTCCCAGTGCCTCTCGCAGCGACTGCAGAGCAGCTGTACATCTCCGGTGCGGCGCAGGGCTTCGGCACCGACGACGATGCGGGCCTCGTCCGCGTCTTTCTCCCCGGCTCTCCCAACGCTGTCAAGGAAAAGGCTGGTCAGGTGGACAAGCAGGAGAAGCTCACGCCCAGCAGCACGCCGTTGGAGATTTCGAAAATCGGCATGATCGGCCTGGGCGCGATGGGCCAGGGCATGGCGGGCTCGCTGCTGCGGGCCGGCTTCCCGGTCCACGGCTACGATGTGCATGAACCGGCCATCGACAAGTTCGTCTCAGCAGGAGGCAAGGCGACCAAGGCGACGGGCCCCTCTGATGCCGCCCAGGGAGCCGATCTCTTGGTGCTCATGGTCCAGAACGCCGTTCAGGCTGACGATGCTTTGTTCGGATCGGGCAGGGCCGCAGAGGCATTGCCAGACGGCGCTATCGTCATCCTCAGCTCCACAGTCCCGCCATCTTTCGTGCGTGAGCTCGAAAGCAAGTTGGCCAATCTCGGAAAAGGCATCAGTCTGATCGATGCGCCTGTTAGTGGAGGTGTCGTCCGTGCCGCGAACGGCACTCTGACCGTAAGTTTCCGTGCTGGATTCGACAGCGAAGGCGGCTTGAGGCTGAAGACGTTTGTCTAGATTATCTGCTCCGGCAACGACGCCATCATCTCCAAGGTCAACGCTCCGCTGATGGCCATGACTGGAAGCCCCAGCAACCTCTGCCATGCGCAGGGAGGTGTCGGGGCTGCGTCTTCCGTCAAGCTGATCAACCAGCTCCTCGCCGGGGTCCACATCGCGGCTGCTGCCGAGGCCATGGCATTCGCAGCTCGTCTGGGTCTGGACACGAGACGCGTGTTCGACCTTCTCGGCAACGCGGCAGCGTGGAGTTGGATGTTTGAGAACCGCGTGCCTCAGATGCTCGACGCCGACTGGACTCCCCACTCGGCCCTGGCCATCTTTGTCAAGGATCTCGGCATCGTTCTTGACGAAGCAAAGCGGCTTACCTACTTTGCGCCCATCTCGTCTGCTGCCCACACGCTGTACCTCTCCGGCGCTTCCCACGGCTGGTCGAAGGAGTCGGATGCTGGTGTCGTCAGGCTGTGGGAGCTGACGGGCCTTTTGGTTTCCGGCAACGCCGGTCCAAAAGCCCAACAAACCAAGGGCGAGGCTGCGACAGCTTCAGCAGCTGGCCAAGACGAAGCTTTGCCGGCCCAAAAGACTCTCGACTCGCTTCCGGCCGAATACGCAGGCGACGTCATCAGCTCGACCCAAAAGGTCGTGAACAATGGCGAGGTACCAGTTCTCGTGGCTCTGGACGACGACCCTACTGGAACTCAGACCTGCCATGACATCGACGTGCTCACCGTCTGGGATGCTGCGACACTGGACTATGAGTTTGGCCTCAATCCCAGAGGCTTCTTCATCCTGACAAACTCTCGCGCTCTCCCCTCTGCCGAGGCCCGCCGGTTGATCCTGGAGATTTGCCAAAACGTCAAGAAGGCGGCCGAAAAGGCCGGCAAGGCGTTCGAGATTGTCCTGAGAGGCGACTCGACCCTGCGCGGTCACCTCCCAGAGGAACCGGAGGCTGCCGAGGAGGCCCTCGGCAAGTTCGACGCCTGGGTCATTGCCCCGTTCTTCTACCAGGGCGGACGCTACACCATCAACGACGTCCACTACGTCAAGGAGGGCGATGTTCTGGTGCCCGCGAGCCACACGCCGTTTGCCCAAGATGCGACGTTCGGGTACAAGAACTCGAACTTGCGCAAATACGTTGTCGACAAGTGCGGGCCCAGGTTCGACGAATCCTCGTTCCTCTCGGTGACCCTGGACGACATCCGAGTCGGAGGCCCTGCCGGCGTCGCCGAGAAGCTTCTTTCGGCAGCCCCCGGCTCCAACACGGTCGTGATTGCCAACGCGGCTGCCGAGTCGGACATGCATGTTTTCGTGGCGGGTCTTCTCGAAGCCAACAAGAGCGGACGGCGATACCTGTTCCGCACGGGTGCCGCTTTCGTGTCGTCGCGCCTCGGTATCGCAGGCATCCCGCCGCTGACCATGGCCGACCTCGGTGTGGCGACGACGGGAGAGACCAAGCAGACCGGTGGACTCATCGTTGCCGGCTCGTACGTGCCGAAGACGACAGCCCAGCTCAAGGTTCTTCGCGAGAGAAGAGGCGGCAAGCTCGCCGTGATTGAGCTCGACGTCGCCGGCCTGATTGCGTCGGAAGAGGCCGCCGAGCGGGTCGTCGAAGCGGCTGCCGAGCAGACGACGAAGAAGCTGGCCGCCGGCGAAGACGTCCTCGTCATGACTTCGCGGGAGCTCGTCAAAGGCCACGACGCCTTGGGCTCCCTCCAGATCGGATCCAAGGTCGCCCGCGCGCTGGTCCGGTTCGTCGAGAGGATCGACGTCAGGCCGCGGTACTTGATCGCGAAGGGCTGCATCACGTCGTCCGACGCGGCGACGAAGGGGTTGAAGATGAGGCGGGCCAGGATCCTGGGCCAAGCCGCGCCGGGCGTGCCTCTTTGGCGGTGTGACGAGGAAACGAGCCGCCATCGAGGGGTGCCGTACGTCGTGTTCCCAGGGAATGTCGGGAGCGACCAGACGCTGGCCGAAGTGGTTGAGTCGTGGTCGGTTGCGAGCGTTGCATGAATGATTGTATAGACAGCGGCATAAGCGAGCCATATACCAGTAGTTTGCACCGGGCAACAGGGCGTTGGGAATTCTTCTGTAGACTGATTCAATGATTACGATAATGATCATCAGTCCAAGTCCATTCATTCAACCTGGTGGTGATGTCGAAAGTGCGGTGATGGGAGAAACATCGGAGACAACAGGGAATAATGCAAGATATTCCTGGTCAATTCAGCCCTTTCATGCCAGTCTCTGAAGAACCAATCAGGTTTCGAAGGTATCTCACTACGGGGTCCGTCATTTACTGCGCGTAAACCATCCGCTGGCAACCTCCACACAACATCAGCCCCGGTAACCAAGCCCGATGGCCGAATCTTCTTTGCTGGGGTTGGAGCAGCCAGATCTCATTTCAAATATTCATTGTATCTCAGATTCCTTGATCCATTGAGAATCGCCAGCGGCTGATATCTTGTCCCCGCCCGCTCTTCCGGGACTCATCACTCTCACGTCCAAGACACTCGCCAAATGACTTACCTGGATACGTCACCGACGACTTCACCACGATATCCGGGAAGAAAGGAGAAAAGAAGGGAAATTCCAACACCAAGAGAGATGCATGAAAATGGGGAGCCCAGCGGGAGGAAGAGCCCGCCACCAGGAGTGCCAGACATCGATGCAGACTTCGTCAAGAACGCGGTCGATCTCCTGGCAAGGAGCGAGAAACTATGCTCTGAGCTGGACCGCTTTCGATCAGCCGTAGAAAAAGAAGCCGAGAAGGTCAAGAACCACTGGCACGCGTACATCCCTGGCTTCAGTACGTTCTGGCAGTCGAACACGAACCAGAAACTCCGAGCGGAGTCTCTGGTCCAGCGATTGAGGGAGCCGATAGACGAGACTGGGGGCGTCCTCCAGAGGGACTTTAGACTTCTCGAGGGGGAGTTGTCTTCGTACGAAAATCACTGGTCAGCCATCAAGAAGTGTCATTCGGTGACCTGGTTCCGCTACGCTGTTCCGTACTGCAAAGCGGGAGGAGGGGGGCAACACGAAGGATCTGTTTTCGTCAGCGCCATCGTCGACAACGGCCACGAGTGGCTGCGGGTCCTG
The DNA here is from genome assembly GCA_036785755.1 of Colletotrichum ledebouriae. Taxonomy (NCBI): domain Eukaryota; kingdom Fungi; phylum Ascomycota; class Sordariomycetes; order Glomerellales; family Glomerellaceae; genus Colletotrichum; species Colletotrichum ledebouriae. The sequence continues at coordinate 8,510 of JAVHLU010000721.1, read as the reverse complement.
AGCACGACCGAGAGGGGCTTGCTTGTCCAGATGGCCGAGGCTGATTTCCCATGGGACGAGCCAGACGACGCGGAGAACGATTCTGAACTGCAGGAAGTCCTCGACGACGACGAGACGCAGATCGAGATCCTGAAATGCGTGAGGCACTTGCTAGCAGCTGCGCGTGATATCCATGGAGGCTACAAACATCGCATTTCCATCGTCCTGCCCAACATATACGGCGGACGTGAGCCGGCCATACAGAGGCTTTTGCGGGGGATCCAGAGGCTAGGAGACGAGGACATTTCACTGGCTCTCGAATGCGCAGAGGAGATCCAGAGCCCGCCTCCTCCTCTGGAGACAGCGATAGCGAATCTTCTCAGCCTCGTGTCGTGATGCCTTTAGCATCGCCCGTTCCTAGCGCGGCACGTAACTAACGTTAGCTCCGGAGCGACCTTTTTCTAGAGGTCGTTCCTCTAACTATAGTTATAAGTAACTACGTTATAACTACTCTTATTATAATAGAATAAGCTCTTTAGTAACTATAAATATAGCCCTATAGGATATTTCTTAATAGTTATAAGCCTAGCTCTAACTAAACCCCTAATTATTATTTTAAAATAAGCTTTTATTATTAAAAGTACTTATTAAAACTTCCTCTCTCTTATTCCTTCTTTCTTCTTTATTATATATTATCCTCTATTATTATAAACCCTCTATTTCTAAATAACCTTAATTATAATATCTTCTATTACTATTATTATAATATTATATTACCTAACTATATATAGGGACTTCGCTACTTAGTATATTATAATCTAAGCTAAAGCCTAAGCTACTAAAGTCTAGAAATATATTAACCTAGATAACCCTAAGGGATCTTTATACCTAGGTAAGACCTTATTAGAAACCCTAACTCTTAATATATATATTACTAAGTAAAACTAGGATATTAATACCTAATATATATAAGAGAAGAGCGCTTATAATTAATATATTGCTCTACTTAACTAGGAGGCTTTAAAAGAGGCTACTACTAATATTACTTCTAGGACTACTCCTTAGTCTATTACTAGGATATAAATAATAAATAAATTATAACTCCTTTAGCCTCTAGCTACTCTAGTTATAATTAATAAGAATATTATAAGTATATAGGAATAATACCTAGAGTATTTTTATTTACTTATTATATAAGAATCTAAGTAAACCTATAAGGACTAGGAGTTTAAATAGATTAACTATCTAGTTATAGAGATTATTACTTATAATATTATTATACCTATATATATAGAACTTCTTATTAAAGGGGATATAACTTTTTATAGCCTTATTATTAATCTTAAATATTACTATACTCTAAGTAAGGCTAGTACCCTTATTATTATTTAAGAGGAGTATATCTAAGTCCTAGAGAAAGCAAATAGGAGTATTAATCCTAATACCTAGATTAAGGACTTTAAGAGTATTTACCTCTATACTACCTAGCTTAAGCTTCCTAAGGTAAGTAATATCTTTGCTTTAAAAACTTTTCTTTAAGTAATAAGTTATTACTTTATATCTACTTAAGCTAATATAGAGATTATAGATATCCTTAAATAGGAGCGAGCGGGGATACTAGTCTCTAATATAAGCTAATATATTAATATTTTTAAGGACCTCTTATATAAGGATATACTCTACTTAAGGTTATAAGGATAAAACGCTAGGGTCTTTATAATACTAGCTAGCTATATAAATAAGGCTAACTTATTAAGCGTTCCTATAACTAGTAACTTATCTAGTAGTAAATAGTATTTATATAGGTCGAGCTATTAATAGCTAAGTATTAATTATAACTACTTAGAAGCTATTTTAACTAGATATTACTAGAAGGGCCCTTATATATTAGTAATAGATATATAAGTAGCTTAGATCTATAATTAATTAAATAGTAACCTATGCTTTACTAATCTTTATAAGGAACTTACTTATAAGGGCTAGCTATATACTATATCTTATAAGAATAAAAACTACTAAAATAATAAGGGGGGTAATAAGGGTTTATTTAAGAAATCTAATATAGCCCTAAGCTACCTTATTAATATAGTAGTAATTACTTTCTATATAGCCCTCTTAAAAAAGGTTAGGAATAATATAATTAACTTAGATAAAGAATACCTAAGTATTTTTATAACCCCCTACTTAGGACCTTATATATTATATAAATCTATAGTCTTAGATAACTATAGAGGGATATACCTTATTAATAATAAGTCCCTACTTATCCCCTCCTTAATTAGGTATTATAATAGAGAACGGGTTAATTTTAGAATAGCTTTATACCTTGTTATTATAAAGGGTATATAGATTATTAAGAATACTCTTAATAACTTAAAAGGTATAAATATAAAAGACCTTATACTCTATAATATAAGATATATAGAGAACCTTTATATTAATATTATCTCTAAAGCGCTACTTTAGAAGATAGGTATTTAATACTTAGGGTATAACTATATACTTCGCTTTAAAACCTATAGGAATAGTATTATAGTTAAGAAATTTATTAGAAAGGCAAACCTCGCTTTCTTTAAATATAAGCCTTATTCCTTATACTCTATTCCTAGGTAAATCCCCTAAAGTATTAATCTTATTATTAATAATATAAACTATATGCTTATAATATATAAGTATACCTCTTTGATATTACTACTAGACTAGAGCGATAATATAATACTTTAGTACCTCTAAAGCAGGTATCTTAGCCATAAGGCTCTAGAGTAGCTAGTATATACTACTTAGGGGGTAAGGATTAAAGGCCTAATACGCTTATAGTACTAATACTACGTAGTTATATACGCTAAATAGGTAATTTTAACATAAAATATTAGAAGATAAAGTAATATGCCCTTACTATAGGATTATATAAGATCTTTTTAACTACCCCGAAGGCTTTAACTAGAACTAATAGCTCCTTATTATTAAGGATAAATATACTAGTTAGCTTTTCGCATTTCTATGCGTTAATAAGACCTATAGTAATATTATACTCGCTTTATATACCTTTAAGCAATAGGTATCTTAATAGAAGGGACTCTCTATTTATAAATTTAAATAAGACGTCGAGAGGTTAGTAATTTCACTTATAGGCTATATAAGATATAAGGATTAGACCTATATAAAAGGAATAGAGGTTAAAACAACCCCTCTATATATAAGGGAACTAAATAGTAGAGGGGAACGGGCTAGTTAGGAAGTTATAACTTAAATAATTAAAATACTTGCTATAGCTAGCTTACTTATAAAACTATAGGCTAAGATAGTACTAGTAGCGATAACGCTTTATAATATAAGCCTACTTAAGCGCTATAACTAGTATTCGCTACTATAGATTAAAGAGGAGTAGTTCTACTAGTACGTTTACTAGTAGTAACCTAATAATAGAGTAACCCTAACCTATAACCTTTACCCTTACTAGGGATATATATATACCTATAGCTATTATATATACCCCTTTAAGAGGAAATAAGAGAGAGGAATTAATAAGAGAGACTTTAAGGTAGTGCTATAGGGATATATTAGATACCTAGTAGGATATATTCTAAACGCCTATAACTTATATAAGGTCTCAATCCCTATATTATAAATAGTTATTATTATATAGAACGTAATATTTAATAAATAGACTTTCTATATAAAGGATTAAGTAAAAGAGGCTATCCTAGAAGATATTATCTATAAGATAGTAGAAGAGATCGAAGAGCTTATATTATAAGTTAACTTTAAACTCTAGATCCTAGGTATTATAAATAAGGATAAAGCTATATTAATACCTATAACTAAATAGTTATTTATACTAACCCTTATTCTTATAACTAAGTTTCTAAGTAGAAGAATCCTAAAACTTCTAAAGGAATAAGTAAGTTAGAAGGGGGGGTAGCTATTATCCCCCGATCCCACGCTAGAGCTAAATAAAAGCCTAGCCCTAATAGATAGAGTAATAAGTATAGTATATATTCTAGAAATAAACTATATATATAAAGCTATTAGAGAAGTTAATTATAAAGGGGAATAGATTTATAATTATATTATAATTAAACTACTCCCTACTTTATAATATATTTCTAAAGTAGATAAGAGTAATAAAAATAAACCTTTAGATAGAAAGCTCTTAAATCTATTAGTATAGCTATACTAGGATAGAGATAAGAGGGCTAATACTAAATAGAGGTCTAACTAGGTATATAACTAGGAGAGCTATAGCTAAACTTATTAAAGCTAATAACTATATAATCTACTACCTAGTTACTTATAACTAGGAATAGTAGAAAGTAAATCCCGCTCTAGTTACTAGTTTTTACTCTAATACTATATAGAGCAGGAGCAGGTATCTAGCTTCTTTAAGACTTTTATATCTAATTAGTAGAAGGCTTTTTTAGAAGCTAATATAGGGTACTATATACTCTATAGCTATATTTATATTACTATTTATAGCGCGAAGCCCGCTCGCGTAACTATAATAATCTATAGATATCTTACTGCTAATAACCTTACTAAGCTACCTCGCTTATAGAAGGAACTTTTAAACCTCCTATAGGCGCTCTAAACTCGCTTTAAAGAAGTAGCTAAGATTAAAATAGGTAAATTATAATAAATAGATATATAGCGCGTAATTAATTAAGAGATAATAATAAAGAGACTAATCCCTTTAAATTAAATATTTACTTATAAATGTAATAAGGATAATATCCTTAATTAGTATAAAGCAAGGATCTATATTTAAGGCGATTAGTAAGAGAAGTCGCTCCTCGAATAGACTTATATAGTAACCCTTACTACTTATACCTTTAGGGTAGCGATAGTAATTACTATATAATTCAACCTCAAGGTTAAATAATTTAATATTATTAATACGTACCTAAACGCCTCTTAGGACCTAAATAAAAACCTAATTATTTATAAGTTACTAAATAGCTTTAAGTAGCCTAGAAAGTGCGTTAAACTACGTTATACGCTCTATAGGCTAAGGGATACGCTACTACTCTAATATAAGGAGTTCTCTTTAACCCTTTAGCGCCTAAGCCTTATACTTATAAATAAAAACCTATATCTCTTCTAGTTAACTAAGAAGAGGGTCCTTATTATTTTCTATATAAATAACTTCCTTATCCTATTTTATAGGAACTATAAAGAAGTAGTATAAAAAGTAATTACTAGCTTAAAAGAAGCATATAAGTTAAAAGAATAGGGCCTAGTTAAATACTATCTGATATAGTCCACGAAGTAGGCGAAAATTATAGGTGAAAAATACTATAAATTTCGAAGGTTTTTTCCTTAAAGGTAATAAGCCCTTTTATAAGGGTTAACGCATTTAGGTACGTTTAATGCGTTAAACGCGTTAGATGCCCTTAAGCGGGATAACTATACTAAGTATATTTAGTATTAATTACTTATATAAGAAGAAAAAGGTATTAACTATAATATATAATATATAACTTAATTTATACCTCTTATTATAGTAATATACTAGTAAGTAGAGCTATACTATTATATATAAGTAACTATATATAACCTTACTTCCTTTCTATTCTATACGTTTTATTATATCTAGCTTTAGGCTAAGGGAGTCTTAGGCGTGGTATTAGTTATTTTTAAGAGGTCGGGGTAGTCCTTATCCTTATTATTAATAGTCTCTTTAGCTATAACTAGGAGTTAGTTAATACTAATACTATAAGTAGTAACTAGTTAGGTATTATCCTTATATTACTCTAGGAATAAGTAGCGAGATTTATTACTAACCTTAGGGTATACCTTAGTAACGCTATTATCTTTAATTATAGTAATTAAGGTAGCGAGGGAGGTAATATTAGTATAAAGGCTTTAAAGGTTAGTAGCATATTTATACTAAAAGTTAGCTATATCTATAGCCTTAGGGTTACTAAGGTCTAAGAGAGTATAGATAGCGCTCGAGTTATTACTATTAACTATAGCCTAACTAATATAAGCATTATCCTTAGTATATATACTAGGAAACTCATATTATAATATCTACTTAATAATAAAGAATAGTAATATAGCGCTAAACTCCGGGTTACTTATAATTCATTTAGTTATAAATAAGTTAAGGGCGCGGATATATATATATATAGACTAAGGATAATTAAGCCGTTCTAGATAAGTATATATAGGGTAAGGTATTTAGTATAGCGGGTAGCTATAAGGTTAGTAGCGTTAAAGAAATAGAGGTACTAAAAGTATATATTAATTACCTCTTAAGTAGTTAGGAACTTTATATAGGAATAAGTAAGGCAATAGAGGCTAGTAATATAAATATAGGATTACTAGTTTATAATAACGATCTTTGTAATACTAGTAGTAGTATTAGGCGTCTTAGTAGAGCTAGGCGTATTAATAGTATTAAAGGGGCTAATATTAGAGGAAGGATTACTATTAGAGCGATCCTCTAGGCTAGTAGCTAATACTATATACTTAGTAGAAGACCTAGTAGTAAGGTATTATTCTAGGCTAAGGAAGCCTAGACTCTCTTATATTAGTTCCTAGGGAATAATCGCTATAATAAACTTAAACTTATTAGTAGCTAACTTAATAAATTAGCCTAGGTTAAGGGTAATAGCGCTAGTATTAGTAATATAACCCTTGGAGAGCGCTATAATTAGGGCGATCTAGATCTCCTTATATCTATTAAGTAGTATAGTAATATAGCTAACGCGTTTACTATAAGCTTATATTCCCTTAATAGCCTTAATAATATCTATTATATTAGGGGTGCTAATACTAGTAGCTTACTTCTTAGGAGTAGCTATCTTATTAGTCTTATTCCAAGTAATAGGAGTTAATCTAATACTAGTTATAATAATATTAATTAATAGTCGAGGTTTAATATATTTAGTAGTATTAGTAGCTTAGTTAGATTAGCTAGTATTAAGGAATAGTTTAAGCTAATTAGTATTAATAGTCTTATTAGCTTAGTTATATTTAGTAGTAATAGGTTTATTATCTCTACTTAAGGTCTCTCTAGAATTAATAGAAATAGGTATACTAGCGATATTAGTAGTATAATATAGGTTATATTTAAGGGAGTTCTATATAGCGTTATAGAGGGATAGCTACTTAATATTTAAAATAGTATTAGGGAATTAGTAGTAGAACTTAATTTAGTTTATAGATAGTAGTTAGGTAACTAAGTAAGCGTTAGTACTTAGGTAGATAACAAATAGGGTACTAGAAATATTATAACTAGTTTTATAATATTAGGTTTCTTATTTAAGGGCGCGCTTAAAGATTTCTTAGTTATAAATATAATATCTAGGCTTATTATAAGGGATCTTAATATTAGGTAGGTAGTAGTAAATATAGTTAAGGGTAATATACTTAGTATCTTTATATTTAGAGCGTTATCTATTTATAGTAAAGTAATACCTAGGTATATATAATATAAGTTACTCTAGTAGCGCTAAGCGCGTAATAATATAGAGCGTTAGTAAGATTTCTTAACGTCTTAATAAGGATAATAGTAATAAAGGGAGATATATAAGAGTAATAATAGTATAATAACGGGGTTAAAGGCGTTAACGCTCTTTAGCGAAATATATATATAGAGGAAAAATATGCTTAATACTAAGTAGGCGAAGGCAGTAGTAATAACTAATAGGGTTACCTAGTAATATAAATTTATTTTATATATATATACTTAAGCGCTAATTTTTCTTATTAGTTAAGTAAGAGTAGGGGTTAACCTTCTAGCGAGGAGGGTAGTTATGTTTATAAAGGTTCTTATAGTACTAAGGGTAGAAGGAGTTTAAGAGGGAAGGTATAATAAGTATAGTTATCTTTACTAATAGGATAGATATAATATCGCTATTATTAGGGTGAAGTTCTTAGACGCGCTAAGCGCGCTAAACGTCTTTATTTTATAATAAGGCCTTAGTTATAATACTCTTTATAGTCTACTTATCTATTTAAGGCGCTTTAAGTAGCGCGTTCCTTATTTATAATATATATTATATTATTCCCCTAGGTTCTTATAGGGCCTTCCTCTTAAGCGCCTTAGTAGTTTTTTACTAGGCTCTAATACTAGTTTAACGCCTTATTAGATAGGTCTTTAAGCTTTTACTTATCTATAGAGCTATTCTATCTCTTATTCCTTACTTCTAAACGTAATAATAAGTTCGTCTATATTTATAGTATCTTTATCTATTTAAATAGTATATATTAGTAGGTAACCTTTCTATTTAATTAGATATTATACCTTTCCTTATACGAGGGTTCGCCTTTTAAGAATACTTTTAATCTTAAAATACTTATATACTTTAAGCTAATAAATATTATTATCTTCCTTAGTATTAACTAAGCCTTAGTAGTTATCTTAATAGTTAAATAAGTTACTACTAGGGGCTAGTATTAATATAAGTTAGATAATAGATATAACTAGGTAAATATTTATATTAGGTAGAATATCGAGGTAGTATACTAACTTACTAATATATTTAAGGACCTTAAACGGGATATACTAGTAGCTATACTTTAGG